>JAKTQM010001261.1:1380-21138 GCA_030558825.1 Blastobotrys niveus
GTGGTGGTGGTGGCGGTGGAACTGGAGGTTTTCGGAATAGGTATACTGGTTTAGGTTGGGGTAGGACAAGTTGGCGACGAGATTTGAATAATTGACGGATTGCGGCGAGGTTCTGTTTGTAGACTGTATCTTCGGGAAAGAGTGGTGGCATGGTAGGTAAAGGGTGATAGAGAGGTTTGGTGATGTGGCAAAGGGCCTGTGGGAAGCGGTTTGTCGAAGTCTATAGAAAATGCACGTTATTTGGGGGAGATTAGGAAAAGGCAGAAAAAAATAAAGGACAATGAAGGGTTTATTTATAAAGATACTGTTGTAAGACAAACTACAAATGTAAGACACAGTATGAAGGCTGAGGTTGAGTGGAGTTCGACACACAGATCTAAAGTGTACCATGAGGGATTTGGACGGGTTCAAGTGTTGATTACGGTTGCTTATATGACGTTATTATCAAACGGCCATATAATTCAACCTGTTGGCTGGGTATGAAGGCACAATTAAATGATGGTGATATGAGAGAGTGAGCGGGATGAGATATCCCGCTTCGCCTTGTATTTGGATAGAGATGAAAACAAAGACATGTTTTTAACACAAATCTGTGGATTCTGTACGATGATGAGGAAATTTTTCAATTCTCGCGTCTTTGTTTCAGTTCAAGGATGGTTCTTGTAGTTTTGAGTCCATCATGGTGGTAAACCTGACAGGAAGGGTTTTTTTGTTCCACATTGCAGACATGGCGTGCGGCTGAGCGCTAAATCGGCTAACTAAAACTAAAGTGCTCAAAAGATGTTTGATCGCTGCGTTATCCTTAGATTGAAGTGTATCCCTATATAGGATCTTGCTAGTGTATTTGTTCGAGCCTCCTGGAGTGTTTTTATCGAGGGAACCTGATGTCATTTGTAGTGAAAACCTCGGTATAGTCTAGTGTTTGAAAAAGGGTCATCGTTTGTGAACGTTTTTACGCCTTCAGATGATGTCAAAATGTAGCAATTAGATGGTGAAATTTCCTTAGCACGAGTTGCCTCGTGGATACTGCACACAACAGGGAAGGGAGGGGTGTCAGGGTCCAGATTGTCTGGCGTCGTATGCATTGTCTTTTGCGCCGCACAGCGGACTTGGCGCAGATATGGTGATAACAGAATATAAAGTCCTTACAAATTGGTGCAATCACGGGTTTATTTGGTTGAACGGTGCATGTAAAATAGTAAATTTAAGATTGTTAGATCCACCTTAATGAAGTTTGAATTGTCCTGTCCATATTATCCTTGTTCCGAAGCGATTCCGCCTCGTAATTCCGTACACTACGGCCTTGGCTTGCTTCCCCTGTTAACGTCTATGGTTGATTATCTCAAAGACACAAATTACCATAAAGAAACAGTCGACCCATTCAACTTTTCTTACAACTCCGCCCTCCAAACTGACCGATTACACACCCGCACGGTCGAATTCGATGACATGTTGTTGTACATCCACGGACAGGACTACACCTTCGGTAACGATTTAACCATAATTAGACTGATTATCAATGAACCTTAGCAACGAGTATCCGAATTTATCAATCGTGCTAAAAACCTACCGGCTATTAGTACACACATGGACCACCCTTTTCAAAATCGGAGCTCTTCACCCTGCCTACTGGATTTACTTGTTATATGACGCGATGAAACAATGATAGGATACGCCACATGGTCCTACTGTAACACTCTTCGTCGCAAACTTTCACTCTGGCAAATGAGTTAAACGGTGGTGTATCAGACATTAATGGATCGATAGCGTTTCCTAGGGAACCCTGCCGGTCTATCTATATATAATCGGCGCATGTGGGGTCACCAGTAATATATGGAGGAAGAAATAAAGATCTGTATCTTGAAAGGAAGAAGACATGGTCATGAAATCCCAAGAGGAGTTTCGAGATGTCTTGGAATGCCCGTATTCTAAGCGTGAGCATTACGTGCACTTGGCGTACTTAGGTATCGACCCGGAGTATCAAAGACAGGGACTAAGAAAGAAGCTGTTGTTGCATACTTTGAGCAAGATTCCAAAAGATGATGCATTGATTTATTCAAAAAAGTATAACAAGTCTGTTAGTGTACCGCAAAAGGTGTATATCACAGTATCTAGTAATGCGGTGGAGTTGTATAAGAGCGTTGGGTTCGAGGACATTGTGGAGGTTCCCATTCCGTTTGGGTTCTCGGATCATTTGATGGATCAGTTCTGAGAGGAGTTGGCCGCTGGACATAAAATAACATGTTAGCAACGCAATACAGCTTTAAGCTGCTGCATGTCACCCACACACTGCGCCGCAGCCATCTCAGCTGAGCTGATGTGAGCTTGCGAGCAAAGGTCCAGCGTACCGGGTACTTTTCGGACAAAGCGGGTTCCGGCACGAAGGATCCGCATAATAATGCGTGGGGTAAAGAAGTTGATTTCCGCCGACATGCTGCTGACCTTGACCTTGTTGCTATGTCCGATCAAGCTTGCCCGAACTTGTCTGACAGTCGTACAATTTCATGGCGGGGTAAGGGCCATCTAAATCGCAAAGATTATCTTCCTTCTACCCAGTTTGACTTGCAAAATCAGTGTGCTGGGCTGCCAATGTAATATGCCATGCCCACTGCCAGATCGACGCATTTAGATATATATTACAATGGAACGAGTATGAGTAATCGCCACTACAGTATTTTTTGGGGGATGGTTATTTAAAATGTTGAATGTCTCAAAAACGAGAGAATCAAAATTTTTTGAAACGGCCGAAGTTTCCGGTGGACACGATAACTAGACAAGTATCGAATAATACCATAATACGGATATGCATATTCCTAACTTGGTATTATAATCTACAATTGCTGACCCTCGTGTTGCATGTGTGGGGTTGAGGGTTCATCGATGGGGCTTTGGCCGCAGTCGGTTGAGTATGCCCCAACAACCGCACCGCAAGCGTATATCATCACGTTGAATATAATATGTTATTATTATTATCCGTGTCTTGACGATGAAGATACAAGATAGATTGAAATAGAATGGAGATTTATATATAGGATCTATTTTTTTTCTAGAATTTTAACAATAATAGTAGTTGGTTGACAGATTTAACCAAAAACGGACTTTAAAACAGCTTGAGCTTTTTTCTCCCGGTTATTTTGCTGCGGGAGCCGAATTATCACGTTCTCGTTGTTGTGTTGTTGCAGTGGAGTGTTTTTGATCTTTTTTTTTTTCTTGCTATTTTCTTTCCTTTTTTTTTCATTCTCTTCTCTCTCTTTCTCTTTTTTTAACTTATAGACATCTTAGATCTCTCTCTTTTTTATATTTTTAAAGAGGAATGCAGTACGTGGGCAGAGCTATCGGTTCAGTGTCCAAGACTTGGAACTCCATCAACCCTGCTACCTTATCTGGGGCTATTGATGTGATTGTAGTCGAGCAAAAGAATGGTATGTCTACTCCTTTCCCCCTCCAGGTTGATACAGATGATAACAGATGCTAACAACACATTCAATAGGCGACTTGAGCTGTTCACCATTCCATGTAAGATTCGGCAAATTCTCATTACTCCAACCGTCACAAAAAAAGGTGGATTTCAGCGTCAATGGTGAAAAAGTCGACTTGCCAATGAAACTCGGTGAAGGTGGGGAAGCATTTTTCGTCTTTGAAACCGAGAATAAAGTACCTAAGGATTTACTTACATCTCCAGTAGTATCACCAACATCATCACCCGAGAATAGTCCTGGGACGCCAGTCAGTCCGCCTCCAGGGGAAGAACCAGAGTTTCTAGACCTTAGTCGCAGCCGATCCACTTCACCCGAACCTCAAAATCCAGAATACCCTCATCACCATCATCATCATGCGAATAAAAAGCTGTGGAATGCAGAAGATAAGGAATGGAATAACTCGTCGCCAGAGTTGAATATCCCCAGAAGGACAGCAACAGCACCTGAATCCGATGATGAAACTGTAAAGCGACGGTCAGCAACGCCGCCTGGGTTATTGAATCGTGAACAAGGGTTGGAACGGGTCAAGAGTATTACTCAGAGACTTATCGATGTTAATATTCCGTCAAAAATTACTGATAATGGTGATATTGTGTTGGATATGACTGGGTACAAGTCTGGTGACCGGGCGTTCAAGGAAAGTGAAGAAGCGGTGCGTAAGATTCTTGCCGAAGAGTTTGGTGATAATGAGGATGATGTATTAGGTCATGATGATGAAGGGAATTTACGAATCTATTCTAGAGAAGATTCATTAGGATATGCATCGGATGAAGGTCTTGCAAATACCACCACCACCACCAGTACCACTGGCGGTAAGACTGTCCACCCTGCTACATCGTCATCAAGTTTGGATTTACTTGACCAGAATAACTCGTACCATGCCAAGACACTACGGTTGACTTCTGACCAGCTCAAATCGTTGAATCTACATCACGGAAGTAATAAGATCAAGTTTAGTGTGAACGGCGGCCGGGCGGCATGTGAAGCAAGCATGTTTTATTGGAAATACGATCAACCAATTGTCATTTCCGATATTGACGGGACAATCACCAAAAGCGATGCATTGGGCCATGTACTGACAATGTTGGGTCGAGATTGGACACATGTTGGTGTCGGTAAACTGTTTAGTGATATTGCCAATAACGGGTACAACGTTATGTACTTGACTGCCCGGTCAGTAGGGCAAGCAGACTCGACCCGGTACTATCTACGAGGTATCGATCAAAACGGATACAAATTGCCAGAAGGTCCAGTGATTCTCTCGCCTGATCGTACAATGGCGGCATTGCGACGGGAAGTGATTATGCGTAAACCGGAAGTATTCAAAATGGCATGTCTACGGGATATTCAAGGGTTATTCAGTGACCGTGATGATGGGACGCCATTCTATGCCGGGTTCGGCAACCGAATTACAGATGCATTGTCTTATCGGTCTGTGGGTATTCCGTCGTCTAAAATCTTTACAATCAACTCCAATTCTGAAGTGCATATGGAGTTGTTGGAGTTGGCCGGGTATAAGAGCTCGTATATTCATATTGCCGATTTGGTGGACCACTTTTTCCCGCCTATACTGGAAAGTAATAAGGTGGAAGAAGTATATACAGACGTTAATTTCTGGAGAGAGCCGATTCCGGATGTTAGTGATTTGGAGTCACTGGACGGCGATGACAGTGAAGCGACAGATGGACGCAAGTCGGTGTCTCCGCCGCCACCAGCGTCACAGCAGCAGCAAACGCCGATGTTGAAGGCAGGAGCAGCCGCCGCGGCTTCAACACTTGGTCGGGGTCGAATGCCTACCAGGATGAATATCACTACTAATGCATGGAATGATGGTGAAACTGGAGGTGAATTAGGTGCCGAGCAGTTTGATGATGACGATGAAGATGATGACGATGAGTTTGACGAGGAAGATGAAGAGGAGTACGATGATGATGATGATTATGACGATGAATATGATGACGATTATGACGAGGAAGGAGAGGAGGAAGAGGAAGGAGATGGTAATGACGATTATGCATATGATTCAAGAAAGAAGGAATAGAGAGAATTAGTATATATATATAGTAGCATTCAAAGTTGTATAGAGAGCGAAAAATTTTGTAGTTTTATTTATTTCAAAGAATTATCAAATCATGAAAGACAAAAAGATGCATATGAAAAGAACTGAGACTAGAAAGAACCAATGGGTGTCTTTGATCTAGACCTTTTTGATCTGATAAAATTTTTTATCAGATTTAGCCGGGCGTGCGCAGGCGACAGTCCCCTAATTAACCGCTTCAAGCACAGCGAAGCGGCGTTTAGGCTTAGTTAAAACTGACCAAAATAATTTGTTCGCTTGTTATCATCATCACATTTGCTTTCTCTTTTCTCCTTCTTTCAAGAACGGGCCCTACTACGTTTGCTATTGCGTTTGGTTATAATATTTACAAAGCATATCGATAGTAGTTGCCATTGTTGACTTGTAATTCTTCAACAGGTTTTTTTTTTATTTATACAGCAAAGAAAGAAGGAGGGGGGCAAAAAAAAAATGGTGTCTAGTAAGAAAGTTAGGTTTGCGAGTAGTACGGCCAATTCGGAATACTCGGATGTATCGCAATCGACAACAAAACTGATAGTATCGGTAGAAGGCATGACCTGTGGGTCGTGTGTTAGTGCTGTGACTGCTGGATTAGAAAAGTTGGACGGTGTGACAGATGTAGCGGTATCGCTAATCACCAGTCAAGCATCCATGTCCATTGATACTAATAGAGTTACCCCAGATGAGGTAGTAGAACGCGTGGAAGATTGTGGGTTTGACAGTAAAGTTCTGCAACTTGAAGAGGAAGATAATAGAAATAAAGGTGAGAAGAGTACACAAGAGACGGTTAAGATTCGTGTACTTGGCATGACATGTTCGTCATGTACGAATACTGTGGAGAACACACTGAGAAGTGTCCCCGGGGTCCAAGCGGCAGTGGTGGCATTGGCAACTGAAGAAGCGACAGTAGATTACGATAACAGTAAAGTCGGGGTACGAGACTTGATCGAGGCGGTGGAAGAATGTGGATTTGATGCATTACTAAGTAAAAGTATGGACAATAGTTCTCAGATTGCGGCATTGACAAGGGTACGGGAAATTCAAGAACATCGACATGATTTGGTTAAATGTTTGATATATGCTACGCCAGTAACAGTGATAAGCATGATGGTGCCAGAGTTGCTGCCGTTTTTAGGGTTTCTAAAGACGCGGCTGGCGCCAGGGTTATATTTGGACGACGTGATCAACTTTGCATTGACGATTCCGGTCCAGTTTGGAGTAGGAGGCAAGTTTTATAAAAATGCATGGAAAGCCATTGGACATGGCAGTCCGACAATGGATGTACTGGTATGTATGTCTACTTCATGTGCATTCTTCTTCTCGTGCATGTCGGTGATATCTGCTGTCATGTCTGGGTATGGGGAACGACCATCGACACTATGGGATACTGCCACTATGCTGGTGACGTTTGTACAGTTGGGCAAGTATTTGGAGAATAAAGCCAAGGGTCAGACATCGGTTGCGTTATCGCGGTTGATTTCGTTGGTACCGTCTCAAGCTACTATTTATTCAAATCCCGCCCAATTTGAGCAACTTTATTTGAAGAAGGAGGAAGAGGAGCAAAACGGAGAAGCGGACGACGAAGAAGGTGGAGATACAATTAATTTAACTGAAAAGACAATATCTACAGATTTGCTACAAGTTGGTGATATTGTTGTTCTTCGTCCGGGGGAAAAAGTGCCGGCAGACGGTCAAGTGCTTCGAGGTAGTTCATACCTCAGCGAATCGTTAATTACCGGCGAGTCTCTTCCAATTACCAAGACAGCGGGAGATATGGTTATCGGTGGTAGCGTGAATGGACCCGGACGGCTTGATTTCCGCGTCACCAAGGCTGGTAACGATACCAAGCTTTCTCAGATTGTGCGGCTGGTATCTGACGCGCAGACTTCTCGAGCTCCAGTACAACGGTACGCGGATTTCTTAGCCGGGTACTTTGTTCCCACAGTCATTGTGCTGGGGTTGGGCACATTTGCATTATGGATGGTGGTAGTACATGTTATGAAGAACCCGCCAATGATGTTTGATACCGGTGAAGGGTCTTTTATGGTATGTTTGAGGTTATGCATTTCGGTTATTGTGGTGGCTTGTCCTTGTGCATTGGGGTTGGCGACTCCGACCGCTGTGATGGTAGCTACTGGTGTTGGAGCTGAAAATGGTATTTTGATCAAGGGAGGTGCTATTTTGGAGACGGCCAAGGCGGTTAATACTGTATTGTTTGATAAGACTGGCACGTTGACGGTGGGGACCATGACGGTGACGGCGTTTGAATGTGTTGGTAAATGGACACATGAGCAATTATGGCGATTTTTAGGATCGTTAGAATCTGGCAGTGAGCATCCTGTTGCTCAAGCATTGTGTGCCAAAGCCAGCAGTATGGCGACCGGTGGTGGTGGTGGTGGATGGTGCAGTGTGCAAGATTTTGAAGTCAAGGTTGGTCAAGGTGTCATGGCCACGTTGGATAACAAGTATCGAGTTGTTGCTGGTAATGCTGCGTTGTTGAATGAACTTGGTATCACTGGTATCGACAATGCAACAGCAACAACAACGACCAACAAAGGAGAAACGGTCATTTTGGTGGCAATTGATGGTGAATATGCCTGATGGGTATCATTATCAGATGCGGTCAAGCCCGAAGCAGCCTCGGCGATTCGTGCGCTACGTCGACTAGGTGTCAATGTAGGTATGGTTACTGGCGATCATATCAGTGTGGCACAAAAAATTGGCACACAAGTAGGAATTGATCGTGATATGATCTGGGCTGGTGTATCTCCAGCCGGCAAGATTGATTTAATCGAACATCTGCAAGAAGAAGATCATGTCGGCGGTGCCGTGGTGGCCATGGTGGGCGACGGGATCAACGACTCGCCGGCGTTGGCAGCGGCCGACCTCGGGGTGGCCATTGCCGGCGCCACCGATGTGGCGATGGAAGCGGCCGATGTGGTGTTGTTGAAACATGATGGGTTGTTGGATGTCGCTGCTGCGTTGCATTTATCTCGAGCTGCATTTTACCGCATCAAGGTCAATTTAGGGTGGGCGTTGGTGTATAATTTGGTTATGATTCCGTTTGCAATGGGGTTCTTTGTACCGTTTGGAATCATGCTCCATCCAATGGTAGCTGGTGCGGCTATGGCGTTCTCATCGGTTAGTGTTGTTGTGTCGTCATTGTTTTTGCAACGATGGAAACCACCAGTATGGATGAACCGTGAGGAAGAAGAAGGAATGACGACTGGAGTAATGGGGTCAGTGGAAGAAGGAGTTGACGATGGAAGTAGATGGGGAGTGAGTGCCAAGTATAGTAGTGTGTTGACACGGCTTTGGCGACGGATGTTTAATAAGCAGGGGACATCCGATAGACAGTATCATGCATTAAGAGTGTACGAATAAAAAAAAAGTGCGTAATGGTTTGTTTTCTATTTTTTTTTATCTAATGTATTACCTAGTTTTTTAATGATTGAGTTTTATAATAATTTTCGGATATCATGTATCCCTCTCAACAAAACAAATAGTATGGGGAAAATACCATGTGAAGACACAAGACAATAATGGCCCCCCTTTTTCATTAACGTTAAATGTCAACATTGCACCTCCTGAATCAGAATCACAGTCAGGTTCTCAACAAACCCCCAAAAGCCCTTGTCGCATGTGAATGAAGACGGTCGGCTCGTCGGCAGCGAATTGCGGGGCGCTCCGAGCTGGGTCCCAGCCCCCGCGCCCCCGTATTTATATTCGCCTTCTTTTCTCTCTCTGTCTGTCTGTCTGTCTTCCTTTTTCTATTCTATTTCTTTTAAGCATTCACATTCACATTCATACTCACAATGGCCATCTCTGACGGTACGTACTAATTATTATCTATAGTAGATACACACAAGCGCTAACTCCAAGTCTATTCTTCAGACAAATTCCCATCCTCCGCCGTGTTCGACCTCATCAACAGCGCTGTTGAAGCCGACCCAAAGCTCAAGGAAAAGAGCATCAAGCAATCCAAGGCTCTTGTCGTATTTGAACTTAAGAACAAGCAAGGTGAAGTCTCCAGCTGGTACCTCGACTTGAAGAACACTGGTACCGTTGGCAAGGGTAAGCCATCCGAAAAGCCAGATGTTACCTTGAAGTTGAGTGATGATCATTTTGGTCAACTTGTTCAAGGTAAGGCTAATGCTCAAAAGTTGTTCATGACTGGTAAGCTCAAGATCCAGGGTAATGTTGTCAAGGCTACTGCTATCCAGAATGTTTTGGAAGCTGCCCGACCAAAGGCCAAGCTCTAAATTCACTTGTTATTTGTGTGTGTAAGTTAATAATAAATTACTATATTTCTTTGGCATTAAAAGGAAAAATTATGGTTCAACATCAAGGGCCCTTCTGAATGATGATAGTTATAATGACGAAAGGATAGATTATAATGATGGTCAGGGCCGTTTGACGACTAGACCTAATGCACGATGTTTGATCTTGGTAAGATTGGTCTTGAGTTTCAACCGATTATACTCCCACAACCATCCTATTGATACCGTCGTTGCTGTATCTTGAACATCCAGGTTGATCTTCATGTCACGGTCACTAGCATCATCATCAAATTCATCATCAATAATAAACTCGTCATCATCACCATAATCACTCTCTCCGTCGCTATCTAATTGATGCACAATGACTGTTTGGCAGTCACTAACCTCGTCGTCACTCTTGTGCGGCTCATCCTCTTCGGCATCGCTACCGCTACCAATTTCCTCGATTATAGTTTGTAACGTACAAGGGATTAACGTGTTGTATTTACGACGTCGTTTGAGATACTGGCGATATGCTACCCCACGAACAGTACAGACTCGTCGGGGTGGTGTTGCATCGTCTAATGCATATAGTTCTTCCACCTCCGGTATTGAGTCCATTGCCCTCGTCGTTGTCTTCGTCTCAGGCGACGCAGTCACAGCGGCTACTGCAGCTGGTTGTGACCTGCTGTATGCCAGCAACAATGCTCGTATGAATTCGACAATGCTATCAAGAACGCCAATTGCCGCCATGGTATCAACCGCCGTCACCATGCGTCTTTCTGATGTTTTCACTAGGCACCCCATCATCTGAAACTCGCTTAGCAAGTATACACTATCGCTTAGTTTCTTACCAATGCCGGTACTAGTTCTACGTTCCACTGCCGTAGATGTTGCTGATGCTGATGTCTGTGTGTTTGTGTCGTTAGTTGCTGAGAAGCGTGTCATAGTATAATGAATGCCGTCGTTAATTAAGAATGCTGAGTCGATTGGTTTAATAAATAATAAAGAAAAAATATAAATATATATCTAAATTCTCCGGCTCTTTTCTGATTTATACTTTCCGGTAAAGTTGTCTTACTTCCTCCTAGCTTGCGTTTGTATGTGTGTATATATATCAGACGAGAGTAAACGAAGATGGAGGGAGGGATAAAAAGAATGATCAAAATTGTAAGACCAGCAGAGCAAATACTATGCGCATTATCCTGCCGGGTTTATGCTAAGTTCTTGAGAGATGCTGAGATACTATCCTGCTTGATCTAGAAAGAGCAGAAAAAGGAGTTTGATGGACAAAAATAAAGCAAAAAAGCCCTTGCCCTTTTCTTTAATCCCGGACAAACGAAAGTTTAAATAATAAAAGGAGATCTAAAGAAAACACAAAAGAAATAAAGATCCTGTTGAGAAGATAAGAGACAAGAAAAGAACAGGAAGAAATAGAAGAATCAGAAGAAAAAAAAGAGTAGGAATATGACAGTTTTATGATTTTAAATCGAACGTGAGATCGACTTCGGACACCGTATTTTGAGGAACATGTCTGTTCATTTTCATTGGCAGCGACTTTGCATCTTATGAAAATGATCGACAAGTAGCCTTTCCATCTCCAACGTGATGCGTACCCTGTCTTGTTTTTTGACAGCAACGAGTATGTTTTTTGAGGGTTATTATATGGATACGGGGCAGCGGGCAAAGGGCTGGACAGGGCAGGCGGATGATAGTACGCCGTTGAAGAAGAGCAAGTTACAGTATAAAACGAACGACGATCCGGCCGGTAAACTAAATGACTAATGAGCATAAGAAAAGAAACCCGGGTGAACTTGCCCCTTGCACTTTGCTTTCGGGATTCATGCGCCGTAAATAATTTTGACAAATGCCTGCAGAATATACATACATGCAGCCGCACCACGGGGTCACAAAGATGTGTGGGATTTGATTTGATTTGAGGAGAGAGATATTTTAGTTTGTAATCCAAGGGTGTGGGTAGTTCAAACGGAGAAGAATAGAGCCTGGAGATAAGGAAATCAGATCTGAGTGAGTTGAAGATGATGTATATATTTAGAAAGAATATGGAGAACGATTTCTAAGATTGAGTTTTTGTTGAGTAGATGGTGATGATGGTAGATTTCTACATGGGGAAAGCTAATATCCCCGCTGCCTAGATTTTGTCCCTGGACTGAGAAAAGAGAAAATACGCTGATATTTAGTTAGCGTTTATAGTCTGAGACTCTAACAGTGTTTTTTGATTATACCAGCGTATTTTATTATTATATTATTTTACCTGCATATACTGAATGTTTTCTAACATACTAGACATTGATCATCCGAAAAATATGTACCGGTACATATAAACTTTCAACTACATTTATAATCACCGTCACCTCTCTTTGTCTTTTTCTTTTCAAACCACCAAACTTTAGATTAACTTTTTTGTGTAATATTTCATTTCTCCAGAACGCGTTGTTTGTTTACCAATTACCCAGAAAGGGAGAAAAAGGGGGTGAGTGTGTTTACTCCCAAAAAAATAAATAAATAAAATTCTTTTTTTTTTTTTTTCACTTTAAGACATTCTTATTCTTTTCTTTTCTTTCAAACGTTAACATTAAATCATCATACAATGTACAATGCTACTCCTTCAGCATCTTTATCAAATGTAAATACTCCAATTAACCGTTCAGTCTCCCCAAACCGGCTACATCAGCATCACAAGTCCCACCATTCACCCACACATTCTCTTTCTTCCACCTCCACTACACGCCTGCCATTCCAAACACATTCTCCAAAACGGGCAAGCGTGTCTAGTATTCATCGCCAGCAGCAGCATCAAGTTCCAACTGCTCTTCATGTTGCAAAAGTTATCGGTACTACTGCTACGTGCCATGCTAATTTTAGTTTGGTGGGGAATTCACTGGCGTATACTGCCGGGGCAGGGGCTGTCGTGCGGCGATTAGATGTGGAAGATGAAGATAAAGGAGGAGGAGGAGGGAGCAGCAGGTTTTATTGTACGTCAACTAGAGTTGTACAATCTATTCAACAAAACGTGGCAACCTCTGCAGCAGTACCGTCATGGTTGTCTGAGTATAATTCTAACTATAGCAGCACCATTTCCACTCTTAATCGAGATTCAAACGGCTATAGTAATGATAGCACGACTCTGGGGATCAACAACGAGGAACTGACAAATCTGGCAAGTGCAAAACCTACCCCAGTCAAGGACAAGATGAAAACAGCTAGCTGCGTCGCGTTATCGTTTGATGGCACGTTGCTAGCAGTCGGGGAGACGGGGCATATGCCGCGTGTATTTATTTATTCGACTGCTCGAGAAAGTTCGAGTAGTATCCCTTTGGCGATCTTATGTGAGCATCGGTACGGGATTAAAGCAGTAGCGTTCTCGCCGTGCGGGAAGTACCTGGCGACATTGGGCACGACAAGTGATGGGTTCTTGCATATTTGGCAATTGAACATGCGAGAGAATAGTGTACAGTTGCATTCGAGTAATCGATGTATCTCGGCTGTCAACGATATGAAATGGTTAGGGTCATCGATGTTGATTACAGTAGGGGTTCGACATGTAAGGGTATGGCGGATTGAAGAAATGCAAAACAAGCAGCAGTGGGCGGATACAAAGGCAATGGTGTTGAATGGACGGAATTTGGTATTGGGTGAGTACTCTGGGTCAACTTTTGTATGTGTAGTTCCGATTGGTACTGGGTTGGCGATTGTAGGTACGGATCGAGGTGATTTGGCGACAGTCGAGGAGTGCGATGACAAGCCTGTGTTTACGGGTCGGGTATCTCTGGGTGAAGATCTCGCATCGATGGATTTTGATCCCGATAGTCGGTGTGTATGGTGGGCTGGTGATGAGTTAAAGTCGATTCCGCTTGAAGAAGTTCTACAGCGTGGTGGTGCAAGTATTAGTAGTAGCACTAGTAGTAGTAGCGGCGGTAGTAATAATCGTCCTGCTGCTGGGAGTGCTACTAGTAGTACCAAGAAACTCAAGTATCGTGCAGTAGCATGGAGACCTGGCAATGGAGAGGGAAGTATAGTATCGCTAACGGACAGTCGCGATATTGTTGTACGGCAAGATTTGGTTATTGGCGCACATGCACAAGAGCTCAAAGGAATTCGACCGGTGAAGAGCAACAAGTTTCTTACTTGGGGATCTGACGGGACAGTGCGGTTATGGGATACTAACGGCAGTTGTGAGAAAACATACGAGCTTGATGGGCTTAATGAGCTGAGCATTGCGTATATGGATGATTCCGAGTCTGTATTGATAGTCGGCGATCGGTACGGTAAAGTCCAAATGTATGATATCCCGCTTACGGATGATCGGAAGAAGGATGAGTTTACAGCGCATGGATCGACTGTAGCCGGAATTGACTATTGCAAGACGGAAAACGGTACTGAACTTTGTGTCACATGCAGCCGCGATCGTACTGTACAGGTATTTATACGCAAGCTTTCTGCTGATTCTTGGGAACTGCACCAGACGTTGCCAGCACATAAAGGTACCGTCAGCGCGGCGTACCTGACTGCGGACGCTCAACGGATTGTTTCATGCAGTGCTGACCGAACTATTGCCCTGCATAAGTTGGTACAGAATGATGATGGCGCATTTGTGTTTGTACACGATAAGAATATCAGTCTCAAGTCACCGCCGCTTGATATGTGCCTGGACCGTGCGGCACCGGGAGGAGGTGGTCGAATCGTGGTTAGCTGTGATAAGCAGGTGCTGGTGTATAAATTAACGGGCGAGTATGTGTCGAGTTACCGGTGTTTAGACGATAATGAGAGTGTGTCTTTGACGTCCATCTCGCTTGGAGGCACTTATCTTGCTGGTGTAGGCCAGGATAAAGGTATAAGAGTTTATGATCACGCTGCGGGTGGTGCGCATATTGGTACTGACTGGGGACATTCCGAGGGTGTGGCAGGGTTGGCTTGGGTGAATGATGGTGATGACGATTGCAAGATTGTCAGTAGTGGTCTTGATGGGTGTATTTTCATGTGGGGGGTTAAGGATACGACACCTCCACCTGTAACATCGCCGGCATTAGGATCTTCCGCGGGTATAACATCGCCTACACGCAAGATTCTGTCGAAACAAGAGTTGGCCAAGTTTATGCCTGGGACACCGAGCCCGAGCCGCAGCAGCAAGACTTCCATCACGCCGCACGCGGCGTCGGCGGCAGCAGCGGGAACTAATGCATCTCCGTCGCCATCTCGAAGAAAGTCCCTGCATCCATCTAAAAGTATGTGCGAATTGAAACCAGTGACTGTTGGAAGACCTGGATCCGGGTCAGTGTCGCCGCCGCCACCGCCACCGCCTTCTATTTCTGAAGATGCTGGTAGTGCTGCCAGTAAACGCCGGCAAGTGGCGACTGGAAATAACGGTGGCGATGCGTTAGCCGATGTGTGTGCTTCGTTGGTCAAGTTCCGTGATCAATATAAATGTGGAGTCAAGTTTGATCAGGGGAAACTTGAGAAACTGAAAGCTGAACTAAGGATGACGATGAGGATGTTGAATGTGCCTTCTACCACTTCTGCAGCGACGGCTTCATCTGCGCCGCAGGAACCATCGCCGACTCGTATGGACGAGTTATTGGAACAGTTTGGTGATCGACTTGTAGGATTAGTTGAACGACGACTCGGTGAGAAACATGTTAATAACAAGGAAAACATTCCCAACAACAGTGACTGATGCTGGTAGATATACTTTACTATTTACAAAACCGTTATTTATTTATTCTTTTTTTTTTTGCCTTAATGTAGACTTTAGACTAATTTTTTACTAATCTTTTAATCCAATTTATGCTGACTTCGAGACCGAGCCTCGGGGTTCCAGCTACCAGGTTGGAACGGTTGGTTTGCTGCTGCATCTCCATTATTCCTCTTGGCGTCACCACTAGAAGTATGCAAATTTGGCGCCTGGTTAGCTAGTTGTGCCGCTTGCTCGGCTGATGCTTGGTGTTGCCCGCCATTTTTGAGTGGGATTGATTTCCATCGTTGGTCAGCTTCTCGTATGAGTCCCTTGAGGTTTTCTTGTCGTTTCTGATCTTGCCATAGTTCTTGTAGTGATGGGTGTGCTGGTCGGTTATGTCGTAGCCATTGGATCCATTGAGCTAAAGAACGTGGGAAGGTTAGATATGTCTTACTAGGGGAAAAGGAGGAGGAAGGATGGGAATGTGACGTACGAGGTAGTTTGTAGTCGACGTAACTTAGTTGAGGAACACGGTACTCGACAATTCGACGCATTCGTGCTGGGTCGTTATAATTCTGGAATTCCCAGAAGGTGTTGCCATCAAGGTCGTAACCTACAAAAAACTTTTTGCGGAATGGCACGTTCCTACTTGCACGCCATTTATGGATGAATTGTTTGAATGGGGAGACTTTTCCTTTTAGAAATTCACTCATGCTGTGTATGTGTTTTTGTCGGTATAGAAATGCAAAGATGGTAAGTTCAGATCAGAAAGAGCAAAAGATTAAAGGTAAAAGATAGCAGCAGCAAGCATCAGAAAAGGGTCCCCCTGTTGGGACATTTTATGCCCAAAGCGGTTACGTTACTTTGCACTTTCTCCCCACTTTCTTTCTATACACAAACAAACAAAACCAATCTTGCAAAAACCATGGTCCGATGAGCTCCAATGTATGTATTCGATTCCTCCAGAAAAGCTAGATAGGCTAACTAACTAATGATAGAACTCTGAATATGTTGACGTGCTAGATCAGGTCCCGCCCCAACCAATTAGTTTGGTCGACCATACCACCGGAGCAGGATCATCATCATCATCCAGCTCGCTCAACATTGAAGCAGTGGTGGCTAGCGGAATGTGGGCACGCAACGTCATCATTGATCAATACGAAATGATCCGGGGGTCGACTAAAGCCGGTGCATATGTGGTGTATTTGATCCGCATTGAGACGTACCTTGGTGAATCAATTAGGATAAACCGAAGGTATAGTGATTTTTTCCAGTTTCGAGAAAAGTTATGTGCACGATTCCCGCAACGGTTGAATGAAATTCCTCAGTTACCACCAAAAAGCTTTGTGAGTAAGTTTCGTCCAAAGTTTTTGGCCCATCGGCAAGCCAAGTTGCAGTATTTTTTGTTGTGTATATTATTGAATCCGGTTTTTTGTGTTAGTAATGAAGTTAAGGAGTTTGTAAAGTCCGGAGAGTGATAGTAGTGGAGTGGAATATGACGTTTTTACTATTATTTACTGCATTTCTAATCAGATAAGAAAAAGATCTATATCTAATCATCTATTTAATGTGTAATGTTTATGTATGTCAAATTGTTGTGCCGAAAACAAAGCGGGTCTAGACCTGGGCCTGGACTAAGTTCACGTGACATGGAATTAATACTGTCTCCGGGAAAGCCCGAGACGTGGTGAGTGAAAATTTTGTTCTGGGCCCATTCCAAATAGTGACACTATTTCCCGCCCCCTAAAACATTTTCTAGAACTCATTTAACTTTGATTTGTCAAGAAACATCACATCTCGACTTCTTCTTCTCTTTTTTTCTTCTTCACATATTATATATATATAAAAGGTCTTTATCCTTTCTTTCTTCTCTTTAACCTTAAAAGTTGCTTTCCAAAGTGTTTTTTTCTCGCTTCTTATCTAGACACACGTCCTCATCTAGACTCTTTTTCGTTTCATCTACATCTCTATTAGCCACCACCGCTACTACTACTAATCAAGAACAACAATACACATCAAAAAGAATGGTCCATAACAGAGTCGTCATCATCGGGTCCGGTCCAGCCGCTCACACCGCCGCCATCTACCTTTCTCGAGCTGAAATCAAGCCAGTACTTTATGAAGGTATGATGGCCAACGGTATCGCTGCTGGTGGTCAACTTACTACCACTACTGACGTGGAAAACTACCCAGGGTTCCCTAACGGTATTTTGGGTCAAGAACTCATGGAAAACATGCGAAAACAATCCGAAAACTTTGGCACTGAAATCATCAGTGAAACCGTTTCTAAAGTAGACTTTTCACAACGACCATTCAAGTATTGGTTGGAATTCCAAGAAGATGAAGAACCAAATACTGCCGACGCCATCATTTTGGCTACCGGTGCCAGTGCCAAGCGACTCAACTTGCCAGGTGAAGAAACTTATTGGCAACAAGGTATCTCTGCTTGTGCCGTGTGTGATGGTGCTATTCCAATTTTCCGAAACAAACCATTGGTGGTTGTTGGTGGCGGTGATTCTGCTGCTGAAGAAGCATTGTTTTTGACCAAATACGCTTCCAAGGTGTACGTGTTGGTCCGACGAGATGTGTTGCGAGCATCAGCAATCATGGCCAAGCGATTGTCGAGCCATCCTAAGGTGGAAATTTTGTACAATACCGTGTCGAAGGAAGCTCGAGGTGATGGTAGATTGTTGCAATCTGTGTTGATTGAAGATGTAAAGACTGGTGAACAACGTGATTTGCAGGCTAATGGTTTGTTTTATGCTATTGGTCATGTTCCAGCATCTGGGTTCGTTAATGGTCAAGTAAAGACTGATGAAGCTGGGTATATCTTGGTTAACCCAGGTAGTGCCGAAACCAGCGTTAAGGGTGTGTTTGCTGCTGGTGATTTGATTGATTCCAAGTATAGACAAGCCATTACTTCTGCTGGTACTGGGTGCATGGCTGCTTTGGACTGTGAACGTCTATTGTCTGCCGAAGAAGAAGGTATGTAGATTGTATTAGCCAAAGAATCTTAGAGAGTTACAGACAGTAAAGAAAAAAACGAAAAAAGATAATAAACATTGCATGTAGATAACTTATACGCTATTTCTTCCCTTTGATGCTTTTAGTGGTGTCTAACACCTGCCCAATATCTGTTCCCGTAGTCATTCCAATGATCCACCATACTTCTCCTTTACAGTCTGCTACTGAGACGCTCTGCCATAGTCATTACCCTGGCACTCAAAAGAATACTCTCACGTTTCTCATGCAATGATGTCGCCCATCTGTCGGTCGTGAGGCTGATCACACACTGGCGGCACCGCGCATAACTTTGTACGAGATCGGATGGAAAATATTTTTTTTTTCAGCCTCTGTTTGTCTCTCTACTAACACCAACAACATATACGCATAACACAAATGGACACTGGATTGCTAACAAAAGTATCCGACGATGCCGCCCAACTCTACAAATCCATGGCTGAAGCAGCCAAGGATGATGACCACGGCGACATCTTCACCCAAAGCGAGCTTCTCGAACTAGCAGGGGCCAAGAACCTCAAGGACATTCAAACCCATCTACAAGGGTTGATGAACTATCAAATGTTGACCCCTGTGCAATCGTCGACAAAAGAGATCATGTTCCAGATCCATTCTCTGGAATCGGCGGCACGAAAGAGCAAAATGGGTCAAGATGAACTCATGGTGTAAAACTGTATCGAAGAATCCGGTCGAGAAGGTATCTGGACCAAAAGCATTAAAGAACGAACCAAACTGCATCAAACCGTCATTCAACGGTGCTTGAAGACTCTCGAAGGACAGAAAGAAATCAAATCCATCAAATCAGTTAAACATCCAACTCGAAAGATTTACATGTTGTTTAATTTGCAGCCATCAGTTGAAGTCACCGGTGGTCCATGGTTCACCGACTCTGAAATGGATAGTGAGTTTATCAACTCGTTATTGATGGTGGTATGGAAATATGCATGTTCTGAATCGTACCCTTCGGCATTTGAAGAAACGTATAAAGCTCAAGATACCTATCCTTCGAATTATAGTGGCTTCCCTACTGTAAGGAAGATTCATGATTTTGTCATGAACAGTGGGGTCGTTAATGAAGGGACCGATTTGGGGGAATCAGATATACGAAAATTGTGTGAAGTGCTTGTATATGATGATAAATTGGAGAGACGAGAAGGTGGGTATTCTTATAAAGCAACGTGGAATTCAGTTGTGGAGGCTGGTGGGGGGCCCCAGGAGCCGCAAGAG
>JAKTQM010001262.1:0-10306 GCA_030558825.1 Blastobotrys niveus
AAAAAAAAAAAAAAAAAAAAAGGAATCGGTCACAATGCAGTGCCAACCCTAGGTGTCTTGTCCATCCATGTATGGTAATATTATTACCTTGAACATAATATTTTCACATTCAAAAGAAAGTTAGTGATTTTCCGTAGTGTCCATGAAACATCAGTAGTGAGTAGTGTGGTATACCGGTATTTATTGTGTCTCTCTCTTTTCATTTTCACACCTTTCACTTTCAACATTCGACACTGCACGACAATTACCCTGTAAATATAAACAGAGTTCTTGTCAATGCCCAATATTTCATCTTGTTTTCCAGTGCTGAACACAGATGCTATTCCATAGACATCACAATTTCGGCAGGATCACTTGCTCGAACTATAGCATTAGGTCAGTTTGTTAGTCAACTCGGCAATCTTTCAGAATAAGACGTGCCAAGGGGAATAGAATATCTGTCTGTTACTCTAGGGGAAGCAGGATTCGGCTTGTTAAATAATGTCGTTGCTGCTGGTACTAATGAAATAAGATAATAATGGTCACTCCATTCTATCCTAAGAGCTTTTAAAATTCTTAGGAATACGTGTTAACACGAAGTTTGAAAATAAAAAAGTGCCACAGAGAAATGTTGACCCCTAAATGCCCCGCTTCTTTACCCCGCTCTTGCTTTGCCCCCACAAACCAACATGCTGCTTCCATTGACTCCCACATTTTTATATCTCAAAATGGAGTTATTCCGTGGGGTTTATTAAGGTACTTATAGCTACAGACATTGAGCCTTACCATATTCTTGCATCAAGCTTGCGAATTTGTCGACATTTAATGAAATAAATACCCTAGACCATAATCTCCAACTCCATATATAAATAAGGTCGATCGCCGTTTTGATAGACGAGTTTATTATTCTATCACTTTGGCAACAATGAAATTCTTTCTCAACGATTATTTACTCTTCATCAAGAGGAAAGACCTCTTCACGCCAAGACTTGTCTTGACCATCCTTTATATGGCCCTGGCATCGTTCAACTACGGCTATGACGTTTCAATCTTCGCCAATATTCAAGCAATGCCATCTTTCACGGAACAATTTGGCGAGTACGTTAAAGAAACTGGTGAATATGCGCTGCCATCTTACCTCAGCTCGATCATGAATTCTACACCGTTTCTTGGCAAACTTGTTGGCACGCTAGGAACAGGTCCAGTGATCGACAGATGGGGCCGGAAAATAGCAATGTTGATTATTGCAGGGGTTACGATTGTTGGTGCCTTGCTCCAGATCGCCTCTACTACAGCCGCACAGTTCACAATTGGCAGAATCTTGTGTTACTTGGGGACGGGTGTTTGTATCAATGCGGTGCCATTGTATCAGTCTGAAACGGCGCCAGCAGAACTACGTGGCGGTATCGTGACAACATTGCAATTGTGGATCGGTCTTGGGCAGGTACTAGGAGCTTCCACGACCTATGGTACTTTGGATTTGCCAGGCAAGGCTTCATGGCTTGTTCCTGTTGGTATTCAATTTGCCATCCCGCTAATTATCTTAGCAGGGTACTGGTGGATTCCAGAGAGTCCACGATGGCTAGTATTGAAAGACCGAAGAGAAGATGCAATCAAGGCACTGTCGTATTTGAGAAAGAAAGATACCCCCTATGAAGACTTGGCTTACGAAGTTGAATTGCTGCGGCTCGCCAATGAGCATAACCAGGAACAAACACAATGGAAGGAGCTGTTTACTGGAACAAACAAGCGACGAACCTACCTTGCCATTGTTGCCATGATTCTGCAACAATTGACTGGTCAAGCTTTCGTAAAGTAAGTCACCCTTTTTTACCTTTCCAAAACCTCGCTTACTAACATAAACCTCTCTTTAGCCAATACGGTACGGTATTTTATAAACAACAGGGCATCACCAGCCCGTCACCATACTTGCTCAACATCATCGGGTATGCCACAGGTATGGCGACTTCAGTGGTAGTCATCATGTTCTTGGATAGTGTGGGGCGACGGCCAATGCTTATGGTTGGTGCCAGTTTGATGACAATCTGGATGTACACTATTGGTGGCTTGGGAACCAAGCAAGGTGGGTACACAGACACCCAAAAAAACGTCTTGGTGGCAAGCATCAACCTGTTCAACCAAAGCTACAACTTGTGTTGGGCACCATTGTCGTATGTGGTCATGTCTGAATCAGTATCAAACCGATTGAGAGCTAAAACGGCCCTGTTGGCAAGCTCGTGTTGCGTCATCACGGCGTTTGTTACTTCCTTCACTGTGCCGTACCTTGTTAACGCACCATACGCTGCGCTGGGTGCAAAGGTTGGGTTCCTCTATGGCTCCATCAGCTTTGCTTCAGTTGTGTGGACGTTTTTCCAGGTTCCAGAAATGAAGGACCGATCTTTGGAAGAAATTGACGAGATGTTTGAAGCTAAGCTTCCAGCGCGTAAGTTTAAGAACCACGTCTCGGAGGGTCTTGGAAGAGATTTGGTGAATGCCGAAGATCGTCATATGCATGGCGAGCACGATGATAAGTTGAAGAAGAGTCTGGAGCATGTAGAGACTGCCCGAGAGGTTTAGTTTTTAGTTATGTCTTTTTATTATATTGGTTCAATTGAATGTTTTTTTATGAATGACTGAATGGTGTATATTTGTTAGCAGCCTGAACTAATGCGGAATATTGGTCGCAAGCCATTTCAAGTGTGTGGATGAACTAGGCCATAATGGAAATATCTCTGTTAAGACTTTTTCCTATCTTCTACTAGTAATAAATAAAGCATTGCCGTTAGGTTCCCTTCATAAACTATCTTCAGCGTAAGAAACCGATAGAAGAATGCGCACAGTTCCTATTGTATAAGTCAATGCGACAGAGGCTGTGCTACCAACCGCTGCCTTCCCACTTCGCGAACAAACAAGCACCATAACCCCCAAAATGGTCATTGTACAGTCCAGTTTAACTCCACCACTCTATTTTTATTGCAGCCACTCCCATCGACCAAAGATGATAAAGCGCCTTTAAGCACGGCTGGACCGAGACACCCGTTACTCCCCACCTGCCCCCACAACTTTTCTATCCCCCTTTTACCTACCAACGCTTTTTATAAAAACATGCGCAACGCCCCTCTCTGAGTTCGAACAGATTCACTTCATTGGTAACCCCGCCTCCCTTTTTTTTCTCCAAAAAGCAAACACACACGCACGTACACACTAATCATGTCCAAAATTATCAAGATTGAAACATTTCGCGTACCACCTAGATGGCTATTCGTACGAGTCGAATGTGAAGACGGTATTGTAGGATGGGGCGAAGGGTCCCTTGAAGGTCACACTGAAGCAGTCGAAGGCACATACAACGATATTCGAGAACGATTTATTGGCTGGGATTCCAACAAAATCGAAGAAATTTGGCAGAAACTGTATCGGCAACGGTTCTACCGTGGAGGATGTGTCTTAATGTCCGCAATGAGCGGGTTTGACATTGCACTTTGGGATATCAAGGGCAAACGACTCAACGTGCCAGTATATGACCTACTTGGTGGACGAGTTCGAGACCGAATTTCAGTCTACGGCTGGATCGGTGGTAGTACTACCCAAGATTTTGTCGATATGGCTGAACTCCGCAAAACCCAGGGGTTCAAAGCAGTGAAAATGAATCCAACGGCATCGACAGGGTGGATGGATTCTCCAAAGAAACTAGAGGAAGCAGTCGACAAATTCAAGCAGGTCAAACAAGTAGGACTGGATGTTGGACTGGATTTCCACGGGCGATTGCATAAGGGTATGACGAAACAGCTTGCCAAGATGTTGGAGCCGCACTCCCCGCTGTTTATTGAGGAGCCGCTACTACCAGAGAATCTTGATGGATTCCGACATTTATATGGTCTCACTACGCTACCAATCGCTACTGGTGAACGATTGTACACACGATGGGAAGTTAAGCCGTACTTGGAAGCTGGATGCATTGATATTCTACAGCCGGACCTGGCGCATGCTGGCGGGATATCCGAAGTGCGACGGTTGGCGCAGCTAGCTGAAGCATACGATATAGCAATCGCGCCACATTGTCCACTTGGTCCTATTGCATTGGCGGCTTGTTTCCAGATTGACTTGACGGCTATCAACTTCACGTTCCAGGAGGTCAGTTTGGGGATGCAGTATAGCAAGATTGGCAAGGCAGGAACGTACGACATTCTCAGTTATTGCAAGAATAAGGAAATGTTTGATCTAAAAGACGGGTTCATTGAGGCGCCTACGAAACCTGGGCTTGGGGTGGAGATTGATGAGGAACTAGTAAGGGAAGTGGCAAAGACAGCCGTGCCGTGGAGAAACCCAGAATTCTACGGTGGGAATGGTGAGCCACGAGAATGGTAAATGAAGGGAAAATGTGCGTGATAGAGATTAGACATTAGCATTTGAAAATATAGATCGAGCATTAAACAAATCTAATCAGTTGTAATTTATCTATAATGGCCTCGGAAGAATGTATTGTGATGTTTGTTTTTCCGCATGATACTACTAGCGGTCAACTGCGAGACTCGTCTCCCTTGGTGAAATCTCGAAAGATCCACAAAACCCAGGAGATAAGTATAAAGTGCAGTGACCACGTTCGCGCTCAGAATTGCAGATTTAAAACAGATAATCGTCATTGGCCAGACAAGAAAATAACTGAAAGATTTTGTCGAAACCGATAAAATATTTTCAAAAAAATGCTGTGTTTTGTTCGTCTCAGGGGTATCACATTACTATCAAACATGATCGTGAAAAAAATTACGATTTATTAAAAACAAATGCATCAGAATCAAGTGTAAAAAGCGATTAGTTGTTGCTGTTGTTGTTATTACTACTGCTGCTGTTGTTGTTGCTGTCATCGCTGTTGTTGGCACCACCACCTGCACCGAATTGTCGTGCCATATTCTGCAAAGCTGGGTTGTTCATCAAGTCACTCATGCTTGGCATTTGGCCATTTCGCACATTGTTCATCATACCTTGCATTTCTGGGCTGCTCAACATATTGGCAAAGTTGGGATTAGACATAACATTCTGGGCCATTTGGGCAAACATTGGGTTGTTCATGATAGAGCTGAAATCTGGCATACCACCGCCACCACCAGCACCACCCAAAAGGGAGGACAAGTCTGGCAAACCACCAGGACCACCACCAGTGCTGTTGTCAGCGGATCGTGTAGATTCTTGTTGTTCAACTTCGGTGCTGCTACCACCCAAATCTTCCTCGACTCGCTTCTTGGCAGTTTCGTAACCCTTTCGCATACCTTCGGATGGAGAATCACCTTCCGCTTCGATACCCTTTCCGTACGCATCCATGGCGCCTTGAGCGTCGCCCATACTATACAATGCAAGACCCAACCGAGAATATGCCTTGGCGTAAGCCGGATCAATATCAATTGCCTTTCGAGCATCTTCGGCAGCTTCTTCCATCTGTCTCAAGGCACTGTAAGCAGCTGATCGGTTGGAATAATAAATAGCATTTTGGCCATTGATTTCAATAGCCTTGGTATAAGCCACAACGGCTTCAGAGTAGAGCTTGTTTGCCATCTTTCGGTTACCTTCAACCTTATGTTCTTCAGCTCTTTTCTTTTCATCCTCAGAGAGTTCCTTGGCTTCAGACCCAGAAGTGCTGGTGTTAGCTTCGGTGGAGTTCTTGTTGCCAACGTTCAGCTTGGCAAACTTTTCGTATATCGACAGCAGAGTTTCATCACCATAGACCTTCTTCTTATCGGCCACGTCGACGCCAAATACATCAGTGATGCATTCAATGGCAACTTCCACAGAGTCCTTGTCATCGCTGGAGACAGTGCCGTCTTTGATTGAGGCGTTTAGGAAGTCAATGATACCCAAAGCGATATCTTTTTTCTGTTGATCTACCATTGTGTATGTATATGTGTTGTCTATTAGAAAAGTGTATGTTGAAAGGTTGAAAAAAAATGGTGAAAAATGTTCGCGCTTTTTCTATTTGGGACGTGGAAGAGACTGGAAGCTTTTCGCCACATGCAAAAGGCTGTGCGGCGGAGGCGGCGGGGGAATGAAATCATTGCAGTTTCACGTCGGCAGCGTCGCGAGTAACAGCACCAAAGAGACCAATGACAGGTCGGTGGACGAAATAGCAGAAGAATCGACTAGAGAAAATGGGTGGAGGGAAATGGAAGGTGATGTGGGAAAATCCAGCTCTGTTGATGTGAACGAATCAAAGACAGTGATGATGAGGCAAAGTGATATGACCGAGCCAAAGCCAGTGTCGTACGAAAAGGGGCCGAATTGATCAACGCATACTTTGAGTATATACATCCGTTTGTTCCGCTGGTCCATGAACGGTCGTTTAAGGATAATTGCAAGGACAAACTGGCAAGTCAAAAAAAGAATAATCGATATAATCAATCATGGATGGGGTTGATGTAATGTCATTATATGGTGTTGCATTGGGTTGCGTTGCATCGACAACAGCCGTCTGTGATGACGATATTATATACAAATCGGCACGACTTTTTATCAAGTTTGATGGCCTGGGAGATGGAAGTATAGAGAAATTGCAAGCATTGTGTCTTCTTGGTGGGTGCTATTTGCACCAGGCGAACGCGGCGTTGGCGTTAACGGGTGCAGCGAGCAGCTGGCGTTGGGTTAATTCTACCGGCAAAGCAGATTTCAACGAATTTTCTACAATGTGAGCGATGGAGGATTTGGTGGACATTAAACTGTATGGATGTACACGCCAACACTACATTATTGTATGGATGTACATGCCAACACTACATTATTGTACGGCCCGTGCTGCCGTATAATGAAGGTATCACGATAGGCGGCGTGCCGTCGAATGTGGATGATAAAATTGGAACGCTGGTAGTAGATAGGGCCACCGACAATTCGCCATTGATTGCCAATATTGATCTGTGCAAGATAATTTCAAAAAGTGGGGTCGTTGTTATCTGTATAACGTCCCAGGACCGCACGATGTACAGGTACTGGAGCAAGAACTGTTTACGTGGTATGCAACGCTGCCTGATTATATCAAGGATCTAAGCCAGTGCGAGGAACACGGCTACACCCTAGCTGCCAATCTGTCAAATGGCGGTACCAGAATATTGGCATCGTGCTGTACCGCAATGTGCTTCTCAATGCTGGCTGTGAGTAAGACCAAATTTGCTGATTTGAGTTGCAGGTTATTGTACAGAAATGCCAGGAAGTATCCTGTGAAACAATTAATGATGTTAGTAAGGAGTGGCGACCACATCAAATGTCGTGCTGGAAGGCGGCGTGGTTCTTGTTCCAAGCGTCCATGGTTTTGCGGGTGACGTTGTTTTCGGAAGATCGGAACGATTCGTTGCCGGAGTTTTGGATGCAGGATGTTGAAAAGTGCTTGGCGTTGTTTAAGCATTTGACGCCCTGGAGTAGGACTGCCGAGTCATTAAATAAGATAGTGTCTAATGTTGTGGTATGATGCGTGCAAGCAGCTGACACCTGGGGATCAAGGTAATGAGAAGAGACCGTTTCAAGATGATTGGGATTAGTTTATGTGGGATTGGGATAACATGTATGCTATCGATTCAATATTTTGAGCTTTTTCATGTGGAATAATGAAATAGGAACTAAGAACACGAGTATATATAGTTTTTTTTTTGAAATATCAAGCTGCCTGACAATTGCGCGCGACCGGGCCAAATCAGTCGTAAAAGCGGACTTACCTCTCGTTTATTGCCACTCAAATCAGGTTCACCTTGAATAAAGGAGACTTTGGTTCTTAATATTGTCAACTAAGGGAACCAATAATGGTATACTTTGATACCTCGTAAGAAATCTCGGTTTGCAAACCCACGTGGGGCTCGGCAGCTTCATTTTTGTATTTGCTTTTTCTTGACCCGATCGGGGCTGAATAACTGTGTAGGATTCTACAAAGTTTACACATTTCTGCTGAGAAAAAGAAAATTACCAACACCGGACTAGTACAGTGATAGTAACAAATAGTGCTGGAAGCTAGCGAGAGGCGTAAAAAAGCACTGGTTCTAAGGATTCTGATATATAGTATATAACAAGCAATGAATATATCATTTTCTATTGAAAGTATAGGATAGGTAGCGTGTCGCAGGCATAACTTGATCTCTGTTAGTTGTACGCCGGTTTTACCACCCAGGAGAATAGCTATATCCCTATTCTGCTAATTCCACGTTCTATATATATTGAGAACCAATCTTTAAGCATCCTTAACTACCATTCATTTCCACTCTAAGACATGCACGAGTTTTGTCCAAGACAGAACCGGACACACGAGCCCCACCGCCAATTTCTATAAAACCTAGCATGAATCTTGTTTATATCGAGTAAATAGAACTAAGGTAATTTTAATTAACCATCAGCTGTTACCATATCGATCTGATCTAAACATGGACTGACCTGTGAGTTAAACTAGTATTCATTCTGCACAGTGAGATGATCCATGCAACTGGTAAGCTGAACCACTGCAGATCTAATGCAACGGTTTCTAGACATGTGGGGGAGAAGAAACCTTGTGGTTATTCTTATGTTTCAACATGAATGGAAATGCATATTTTATTGATTAACATATATTTTAACTGCATTCTTGCCTATATTATCTATCTACTGCATCGTTGCTGCTTTTCTACCTGCCCAGTGCTGCCTAAATTTGTGGCCCAACTTTCGGGACCAATCCTGGCCCAGCGCTCCAAAACCAGGCGGAAATGGCGTTTGTTTTGAAGATTTTTTGTTTTTTGTTTGTTTACATTGCCACATGTTTGATTCCGTTGTTCTCATTGGCTAGAATTCCCATTTACTCGGGCGTTGTTGACCAGCTCGGGTTTGTTTACGCGGGGCGCTTGCGGGGGAGTATAAAAGGGACCCCATTTCCCCAGATTTAATTTTTTCTTTCTTTCCTTCTTCTCTTTTTCTTTTTTTTTTCCTTTTCTTTTCCGCTTCTTTTTCTTTTCTTCGAGACGCATGCCGGGGAGATCCCGAGCCAACTATATGATCAATCAGCCACAGCAGCAAGACTAGCCACCTTGTCTGTTATTGATCGTTGGCCCAGCATTATCATCAAACAGCAAGACTAGCCACCTTGTTTGTTAGTGATAGCTAGCACTAACATATGGTTGATCAGCAACAAGACTAGCCACCTTGTTTGTTATTGACCGTTGGTGTTGTGGATTCTTCTCGAAACTGCTCTCTCTGTCGCACATGATTGCAAATCAGCTTCTTTTTGCAATCAAATCCTGGCCCAGCATTATGATCAATCAGCCACAACAGCAAGACTAGCCACCTTGTCTGTTATTGATCGTTGGTGCCATGGATGGTCCCTACGGGGGCGCATGACAGCTTTGTTGTTATGCAAAGGGTTCTGTGGGATTATTCATGTCCCTAAGGGGGCGCATGGTAGCTTTTGTTACTATGCAAAGGGTTCTGTGGGATTATTCATGTCCCTAAGGGGGCGCATGGTAGCTTTTGTTACTATGCAAAGGGTTCTGTGGGTTTATTCATGTCCCTAAGGGGGCGCATGGTAGCTTTTGTTACTATGCAAAGGGTTCTGTGGGTTTATTCATGTCCCTAAGGGGGGCGCATGGTAGCTTTTGTTACTATGCAAAGGGTTCTGTGGGTTTATTCATGTCCCTACGGGGGCGCATGGTAGTTTCGACTACTATGCAAAGGTTTCTGTGGGCTTTTTTGGTGCACATTGGTAGCTTCAGCTGCCATACAAAGGGTTCTGGGGGATAACATTTTTTTAAAATCTTTTTTGGGCAAGCCTGGCCGGCACCCGGGATATTTATATATCCGAAGAATCGTTGTGTTGGTGGTAATTTTGGTGATGATATTGATGATGATAGTATTGATGATGGTGGTGGTATTTTTGGTGATGAATTTTTGGCGAGTGGTGGTGTTCCGCTTTGTTGTTGTTGCGTCTTGATTGAAGTGGATTGTCGATACTTTTCACCTCTCTTTCTTGATTCTGATACTTCATTGCGATGATTTTTCTTGTTCGTTTGTCATTTTTTTGGCATTCGTTGCTTCCTGTTGGGTCTGATTCCTTTTGTGTCTCTCTACCCTCTTGATGCGCCCCCTTCTTGTCATTTATTTGGCAAGAAAAAATCAATCTTTTTGGCTTTGTTGTTGTTGCGTCTTGATCGAAGTGGATTGTCGATACTTTTCACCTCTCTTTCTTGATTCTGATACTTCATTGCTTTTACCTTTGTTCGTTTGTCGTCCATTGACATTCGTTGCGTCCTGTTGGATCTGATTCCTTTGCGTCTCACTATCCTCTTGATGCGCCCCGGGTGCCGGCCAGTGTCTTGTCCCCCCGTGCTCTCCTGGCAGG
>JAKTQM010001263.1:13154-26062 GCA_030558825.1 Blastobotrys niveus
TTTATTTTAAATACTCTTTTTTTTTTTTTTTTGAACATACTTAAATAGATAATTATAATAATAATAATAATAAGAGAGGAAATAAGTTATATACCCAAAATAATTTTTTGTGGTAACATTTTACTCTTGTCGAGCATTGGTCTGGGCAGTGATTTCGGCTTGCTTGACCAATGACATTGGAGCATCCATTCGAGGCAACATGACTTCAATCATTCGAATCTTGGATGGAGTAGAAAATTCCTTGTCATTGAACAAATTGTCCAATTCACCATTAGTAGCCACAGTGTGGTTTTCATAGTCCTTGGCATTGAACAATTCCAACAACTTGGTGTTCTTCCATGGTTGAATGTCATTATAAGAAGCATTTTCACCATGAATCAATCGTTCAATAGTATAACCATCATTGTTCAACACAAACAAGTATGGCTTCAAGCCCCATCGGACCATGGTGGAGATTTCAGTAACAGTCAATTGCAAGGAACCATCACCAACAAACAAAATGACACGTCGAGAATCATCAACTTCCGAAATGGCCATCGAAGCACCCATGGCAGACCCAACAGAGTAACCAATAGACCCCCACAAGACTTGGGAAATACCAATAGTGTTCTTTGGGAATTTGGTTTGAACAATACCAAAAGATGAAGTACCAGTTTCAGTAACAACAACATCACCTGGTCGCAACCATTGACCAACTCGAGTCCACAACCATTGTTGCTTCAAGGCAGTTTCCGATGGAGCTGGAGTCAAGGTGGTCTTGACCGATGGCACTGGAACGGCTTGCTTGACCGAGGCTTGTGGGATTTGTTGCAACAACTTGCCCATCAATTCCTTCATTCGAATGCCTGGGTATGCGGCAGATCGAAGCTTGGTGTGGTCAGAATGGAATTCAACAATGTTTCGAGTAGAGTAATGGTAAGTAAAAGAACCAGTGTTGAAATCAGACAACAACCCACCAACAGAGAAGACCAAGTCGGCACCTTCAACAATGCTAGCCACTTCTGGGTCAGACAAGGAACCAACATAAACACCACCGAATCGTGGGTTATGTTCATCAAACACAGACTTACCCATTGGAGTGACAAACACTGGCCATTGTGTCTTTTGAGCCAATTCATTGGTTTCCTTGATACAATCGTGTCGAGCAGCACAAGCATCAACCAACATGACTGGCTTTTCAGCCTTCTTCATCATTTCTAGAATGCCTTCAATGACTTCGGCTTCAGCATTTGGTTCATTTGCTTCAATTGACAAGTCAATTGGGGTATTGAGCAAGTTCGAGTCAATTGGAACTTCAGAAAAGTTGGCTGGAATGGCCAAGTAAACTGGTCGTTGATTGACATATGCTTCTCGAATGGCTCGATCAATACCTTCAGCAACCTTGGTTGGGTCATCCAAAAAGATGGTAGTGTGGCTAATGTTTTCAGACATTCGCTTAAATGCCATAAAGTCACCGTTACCCAAGGTGTGGTGCAACAACAATTGCTTGTTTTGAGCAGACAAGGATGGAACACCAACAACATGAACCATACCAACATGTTCAGCATAAGAACCGGCAACAGCTGCCAATGCAGACAATTCACCGACACCAAAGGTGGTGATCAAACAAGCCAATCGCTTGACTCGAGAATAACCATCGGCAGCATAACCAGCGTTCAATTCGTTGGTGTTACCGACCCATTTCATACCTTCAACGTCATAAATATGATCAAGAAGGGCCAAGTTGAAATCACCTGGAAGACCAAAGATCTATAGTAGTAAATATATGCATGTTAGCACGACTATTCCTCCCTCTCTCTATCAATTCAATCATCACTTACGGAATCAACACCCAATTGCTTGAATCGGGTGAAGAGATAGGTACCCAAGGTAGTTTCAGCTGGCATCACCTTCTGCTTCTTGGAACTTCGTGAGGCTGGAATTTTTGCGGTGTTTATTTAAGAAACGGGGTTAAAAATGTCGTTTAAGCGTCCTTTTTAAAAAGATAAAAAAGACAATTATAATCTGTAGATAGCTAGGAAAGATATAAAAAAAGAATAGAGAACAGAAAAGAAAGAAAGAAAAAAAAAAGAGAAGAAAGAAACAAGAGAACAAATTTGGCGAATGTCGTCCTTTTTATATATTAATGCAGCAACACAACGGAAAAATTCAAAAAACTCCTCAGAGACACCAAGGCCCATATAATTCCATCATAAGTAACGATACTTTTAGAGACTACACATATAATTTCTTTCCGAAACGTAACCTATTTCGTAGAAAAAAAACAAACACAGACACACACCCGTACGCACTGAGTACTCGGGCGACTCTATACTTAATACAAAGTGAAATTTTTTTTTTCTTCTCTAAGTACTAGTCAGCTCATTTTATTGAATGATCTCCCTGTCTCTAAGACAGGGCCCACGGGTGTGTTAATAGAGTTTCCTTTGTCTTAGGTTTTCTTTGTTGATTCAAGGGGCCAGTCTACTTTTCTCTCTCTCGTTCTCGTTGTCCTGCACCAACCGTAATCAAGCAATAATAACAAAAGGAGAGAGAAAAGATTTTTTTTCTTTTATTTCTAAAAGAATAAAAAAAAAACATATAACATCATACCCTAGTTGCTACTGTTTTTTTGTTGGGCAGCAGCAATTGGTAAACATGTATAGCTTTTGCCTTGATATCCGAGAGCTTCCATTTTATACCGCCACTTTTTTTATTTATTATTTTATCCAAAGCAATCATTATCAAAACATCAACATCATCATGCACCTCCGATTAGCCACCTACTAGCGGGTATGGCTTATCAGATTCACAGATCCGCCCGATTGCTTCTATTATGCAGGTCAGTAGCCGCACGCCACGTTTTGGGCGACTCCTTTCGGTTCCGAAATGTTTATGAATTCGGACGTGGTCGGAGAGTCCCTAATGATTCCGTTCAAAAGTCACGCCACACATTAGTGCGTGGTGTGATAAATCTAGTTCCACTCAATAAAAATAGGCTGTTATGTTTGGAAAAAAACATAGATACATAACTGTAATCGGATAATATCACGAATATGTAAAAATATAAGAAAAAAAAAAGGTACCCGAAATGTTGCCAGCCTATAGCCGTCAGCTGCACGGCTGAACATTGGAGCGACAAACTCCGACTCACAACTTGATTGTTAAATAAACCAATAAAACGTTGTGACGGTTATGCTATTTGAGTCAACAACAAATAAATTTTGTGCGCTTGGTACACAGTGCCCACGCTACTGCTGCTACTACTGCCAGTATATACATACACACACACCATAACATCCAATGAATCGACAAGGGACTACTAGGCTACTGCATATCTTGCAGTCTCCCTCGACCAGTATCCCAACATCTTTGAACGTGTCTCATTTGGTCAAGAGCGTTCCAGAATTAAAAGATAGCATCCCATCAACGAGTATGTAAAAATTCCAAAATTTTGGCCAGTTTCTCTTCGACGCGATCTAAGCTAACATAACAACGTCTCCAAGCAAAATTTGAGGTAATTGAATCTACACTACTACGAGTCGGCCTAGCACCGTCTACTGAACTGTATACTAGACGTAAATCTTTACTTTCCAGTTTTGGCGATTCATTGATTTCGAACCTGTATTTGAAAAAATCAATCCCACGACTATGGGCTTTTCAACGACCATTCGGCTTTCAAAAGCTAGTCTCGTCAGTACCAGTCTCTACATTGATCACTAGTAACCAACCATTAGCAATCTTGTCTCTTGACGGGACAATTGATTGGGTGGTGGTATCAAATAATGCATTACACACATTCACCGGCGAACGGCTCATCATTGACGCAAAAAGTAAGCCATGGTTACGTCGGAACGGTCCAGCATTCTCGCATACTTTCCTCACTGGACGAGGTACAGTGGCTCTCACTGGTAATGGTAATCTATTCAAGATTTCTTTGGCAGATGGCGAGTCATTCCTAGCGCTGAAAGATAACGTTGTGGCTTACTCTGTTGATGCCAACGACAAGAACACCAAACAACCAGAATACGAAAAGTTGCCTTACACCCAGGGTCCATCTGCACTAGACGAAGCACCAAACGTGACCTTCATGGATAAACTCAAGAATACGTATCGATTGGCAGCCGAGACCTTGTCTAGTTGGGTCAATGCTGATTCTGGCAAGTACGTGAGAATCAAGGGTCCAACCACGTTATTACTGCAATCCCATTCTGCACACCAGTACTTGACGCCTCAAATAGATCCAAACTTGAATGTCAACCCACTAGAACAACACGTCTCGGGAACTGCTCAAGAGATTATGGAAGAAACGAGTCGTCAGCTTGAGCTGAAACATTCAACCGGGATGCATGGCGAACCTGAAGAGCACCTAAAGATTGCTGTTGTACGTGACGGCAAGGTGACTTTTGAATCGACCAAAAACTTTGACATGTTCCGTTAAAAAGTTTATATATATATATATATAATAATGATATCTGCTCTGCATCTCTATTAAATGTATATATTATACAACATTCCTTATTGGTACGTCACGTTTTCCCAACTTTTTTTCATTACCAACAATTTTTTTGGTAGAATGTCAAACCCTAAACTAGTCGTGTTTGATCTCGACTACACACTATGGCGTATGTTTTCTCTCCCTGCAACACAACAAAGTAACATACTGGCTAACCAATTACACAGCCTGCTGGTGTGACACTCATGTCAATCCTCCTTTCAAAGCAGCTGCAGATGGAAGCCATGTAATCGACCGAAATGGCATGGAAATGCAATTTTACCCAGATGTACCAGAAATTCTAGAACATATAACCACATCAGGTATGAAAGCAGCATCAGCATCCAGAACCTGGGCTAAGGATGTAGCCAAGACCATGCTGACTATGCTTAAAGTCGGGGGCAAACCTGCTATCAAATTCCTCACTACCTCGGCGTGGGGCACCGGATCTAAAGTGAAACACTTTAAAGAGATCCATGAAAAGACGGGCATAGATTATAAAGATATGGTGTTTTTTGATGATGAAAGCCGTAATAGAGATGTTGAGAAGAAACTAGGAGTCACGTTTGTGTTGGTGACTGAAGAGGAAGGTGTGTCATGGCGGTCATTTAACGCTGGGCTTGATCTCTGGCGAAAGAATCAGAGCTAGTTATCCCCAGCAGCCGCACTTAGCTTAGAGTTGTTGAGCTCGACTAGAGTAAAGAAGGGCGCGAATACTTTGGATAGATAATATATATATATATGATAGACTAGGGAATATCTTTACACCCCTTTTTTGATTGCTTCTGTTTTCTTATTTTCATATTGGCTAATTTGAAAGACAAGACGTGATGATAGTAACGCTTTGGATGCTGGTGATCCTAAGCGCCAGGGTAGAGTGCATTTTGCATCGTTTAGCTCAAGCAGAGTATAAAAGTATTGAGACCAACACGACGCAATTTTCAGCAGAAATGCAAGCACATCTGGAAGGGAAAATCGGATACATGTTTGTCACACAATTCAATTTCATTAATGGACCTACAGGTTATGTCGGCGTCAGGGAGTCGCCACGAAGCGTTGACGCTGTGTACTGGATGGAAGGCAGCCCGGCGCCTAGACCTGTTGGGTCAGTTCATTGTCTACCAGGTAGCCCCGACGGTAAAGAAGGTGCTCTTTGTCATCGAACAGTCACTAGAAGTTCACGATACAGATTTGTTGTTGAGAGAGTTGAAACTGATCAAAACAAGTACAAGGCTAGTTTGCTGGACGATTCTGAAAAGATTCAGCCCATTGGCACTATAGATTTGATGCAGCCTAGTACCCCAATTGGCCAGGGTTTTACCAACCTAGTACTTTATGGCCATGCTAATAAGAATATCGACAGATGCGATCTAATTCCAGAGATGAATGTGTCATGGGGACCACCAAACACCGCGGGAGGTGGAGCAGCAAAACTTGTCAAGGTACAAGAATCGGACAATTCATGCACGGGCCAGATAAACTTCACAAGCTCAAATCAAGGAGACAATTGTGTCATGGAATTTGGTAATTTTAAATTAAAAAATTAGATCAAGGGGGCGAGAGAGAGAGCCGAAAGACCAGCCGACAAGCCGCATCTTGTTCTAATCCACCCCCTCATTCTCAAAACTTCTACTTCCCTCCGCCCCTGACCCGAGGATCCTTTGATCCGTGGGCTGTCTCCACAAATCAATGTGTTCAAAAATTGTGGGTGGGAAAAAGGCTGATGATGATCAACCGGAGCCGAACATTAATGGTCTGCAGACCCATATGCATATGATGTTGCACATGAATAAGCACAAGCAAGAGAAAAGTGTCGGATATATACTACGCAACTCCGATCTGTGCTGTAGTTGCAAGAGCAACACCGCAAAATTTTAAGCGAATTCAAACCGTTGCTTTACTAAGAACGGAAAAATCTTTTTGCGGAGAATACTCGGCAGAACGCATCCGGAATTGGTTAGAGTCGCAATTGTTTTTGTTATTCACGAACGACAACCAATGGACTGGTAAGAGTTTATAGCGATTCATTTTCAACACGATTTGTTAAAATATGCTAGTATAAAGCAAATTATTATACAATACATTACATGGAAAAATACCATCATCATCAACATCATCAGAAGCATCTCTGAATGGTGTCCGATTCTCGGCCGAAGTTCGGCTTAAACTAAATGCACTACCATTTTTTGCTAATTGCCCAACGCTGATTGGTTGCTAAGCGCCAGTGCCACATTGCAGCCGTGGCTTTTTGGCAAGCGCTCCCTCTACTCTGGATCACGAAATAGAAAAAAAAAAAAAAATTTTAATTTTCTGTTGCGCCCATAAAAGTTATAGCTAATTCCCTTTTTTTTTTTTTTCTTCTTTCTTTCTTTTCTTCTTCTTCTTTTCCTTCCTTCAAACTAACTACTAACCTTTTATTATTTATAACAGACAAAAAACAATGCTTTCACGTCTGTCATCTATCAAGACCGCCTCCTCGCGGCTATCTGTTCGAGGTATGGCTACCGCCTTGACCCGAGATTCCAAGGTCGAGATGAACTTGTTGGAAAAGGGCAATTACATCAAGTATAAGCAACATACTGAAAACGTGGAAATCGTAAAGAAGCGATTGAATCGACCATTGACCTATGCTGAAAAGATTCTATACGGTCATTTGGATAACCCACAAGAACAAGACATTGAACGAGGTAAATCTTACTTGAAGCTTCGACCAGATCGTGTTGCTTGCCAAGATGCCACTGCTCAAATGGCTATTCTTCAATTCATGTCTGCTGGCATGCCATCGGTTGCTAACCCAAGTACCGTGCACTGTGATCACTTGATTCAAGCTCAAGTTGGTGGTGAAAAGGATTTGAAGCGTGCTATCGACATTAACCGAGAAGTTTATGACTTTTTGCAAACTGCTACTGCCAAGTACAATATGGGTTTCTGGGGTCCAGGCTCTGGTATTATCCATCAAATTGTGTTAGAAAACTATGCTTACCCAGGTGCTCTTTTGATTGGTACTGATTCCCACACTCCAAATGCCGGTGGGTTGGGTATGTTGGCTATCGGTGTTGGTGGTGCCGATGCTGTTGATGTCATGGCTGGCATGCCTTGGGAATTGAAGGCTCCAAAGATTATCGGTGTCAAGTTGACTGGTAAGCTTTCTGGTTGGACTGCTCCAAAGGATATCATCTTGAAGGTTGCTGGTATCTTGACCGTTAAGGGTGGTACTGGTGCCATTGTTGAATACTTTGGTGAAGGTGTTGAATCCTTGTCTTGTACTGGTATGGGTACCATCTGTAACATGGGTGCTGAAATCGGTGCTACTACCTCTGTTTTCCCAATGAACGAACGAATGGTTGATTACTTGAAGGCTACCGACCGACACCAAATCGCTGACTTTGCCAAGTTGTACCCAGACTTCTTGAGTGCTGACAAGGGTGCCGAATACGATCAATTGATTGAAATTGACTTGAACGAATTGGAACCACATGTTAACGGACCATTCACTCCAGATTTGGCCACTCCAATCTCCAAGTTGAAGGATGTTGCTGTTGAACAAGGCTGGCCAACCGAAGTTAAGGTTGGTTTGATTGGTTCTTGCACCAACTCTTCTTATGAAGACATGACTCGAGCTGCCAACATTGCTCGAGATGCCATTGACCACGGCTTGAAGTCCAAGTCCTTGTTCACTGTTACTCCAGGTTCCGAACAAGTCCGAGCCACCATTGAACGAGATGGTCAATTGCAGACTTTCTTGGACTTTGGCGGTGTCGTGTTGGCTAACGCCTGTGGTCCATGTATTGGTCAATGGGACCGGCAAGATGTCAAGAAGGGTGAAAAGAACACCATTGTCTCTTCTTACAACCGAAACTTCACTGGTCGAAATGACTCTAACCCAGCTACCCACGCCTTTGTCACTTCTCCAGATTTGCTTACTGCATTTGCCATTGCTGGTGATTTGCGATTCAACCCAATCACTGATACCTTGAAGGACAAGGATGGTAAGGAATTCAAGCTCAAGGAACCACATGGTGAAGGTTTGCCAGCCAACGGTTATGACAAGGGTGTCAACACTTACACTGCTCCACCAGAAGATCGATCTCAAGTCACTGTTGCTATTGATCCAAAGTCTGATCGATTGCAAAAGTTGGAACCATTCCCAGCTTGGGACGGTAAGGATATTGAAGATGCTACCATCTTGATCAAGTGTTTGGGTAAGACCACCACCGATCATATTTCTCAAGCCGGTCCATGGTTGAAGTACCGAGGTCACTTGGAAAACATTGCCTGTGGTAACACTTTGATTGGTGCTATCAATGCTGAAAATGGTGAAGCCAACAAGGTCCAGAACCAGCTCACTGGTGAATATGGTGCTGTCCCAGCCACTGCTCAATACTACCGAGATCACAACACCCCATGGGTTGTTATTGCTGGCGATAACTATGGTGAAGGTTCTTCTCGAGAACACGCTGCTTTGCAACCACGATTCTTGGGTGGCCGAGCTATCATCACCAAGTCTTTTGCTCGTATCCATGAAACCAACTTGAAGAAGCAAGGTTTGTTGCCATTGAACTTTGTTGATCCAGCTGCTTATGATAAGATCAACCCAACTGATCGAATCTCTTTGGTTGGTATTACTGAACTTGCTCCAGGTAAGAACATCAAGATGGTTGTCAAGCCACAAAACAGTGCCGAATGGACCACCGAATTGTCTCACACTTATAACAATGAACAAATCGAATGGTTCAAGCACGGTTCTGCTTTGAACAAGATGGCCAGTGATCGTGCCAAGAGTGCTTAAAAAAAGGTTGTGTTTGCCTTTCAAAAATTAAAAACAAAAAAACAACGTCAAAACTACTAATATATATTTTGTATGTAATAATAATGCTATGCAGGGTGTGATGAAAAAAAAAATCAATAAAAAAAGTCACTATTCAAAAATTAATATACAAGTTTCGTATAACAAATTGCATTTAATTCTCTGGGCCAAGATTTTATTGACTGTGTTGAAGTACTTGTCTGGATATTGTAACTTGGCATGCTTCTGATTTCGGGAGTAGCATAATTCTCCCCGTGGGGACAGTAGAAAACTTTATATGTCGTCATGTTCGACATTCATCTTTTCGCTTCTCCACGAAAAGAAACAAAGTTAAAGATCCGAAAATCTCAGATTTTTTTTAAAAAGAACGATTAGCTTTTGATGCACCAACTTTAGATCGGAAAGTACACACGCATTGTCTGTGCCGCACCGCATCGGGGGAGAAAGAAGGGTTTTCATGGACCTGCATCTGTGGTGTTTTGATCCAAGATCTGATCTAGTATGATCCTCGTTCAATGAGATGAGCAAAAATAATACATGACAAAAAAAGCGGGAGTCAACACTACGGCTGAATAGGCAGATAAAACATTAAAATAAAGCCCCAGGTACTCGTTCAGATCGGAGGTAGAGGTTTCGTTTCAAACACAAGCAAGTCATGTTTTGGTTCGGATTTTGAATACATTTTTCATAGCGCGTCATGTCAAGTTTTGGTTTTATACATGTTCAGGGTCTACTTTTTCGATGCCATGCCGTGCTTTGTGTTTCGTCTCAATGCATGCTCAAAGAAGTGAGTGATGCTAAGCGATGAAATTGACGATAGACATTGTAGAGATCCTGCAAAGTAATTATTTGATTATTTTTCCCCGATTGTTAATAGTTGATTTCGATTTTTTTTTTTCTGGTTTTTTATAAATTATATATAATAGAAAAATAGAGATAAGATATATATCATCAAAAATGACCTTGAAAAAAAGCAGCGACAACAAAACACATTTGACGCAGCTTTTGTTCTTTTTTTCCGATCATTTTTATAGCATTTTTTTTCCTTCCTTTTTGGCTCTTTTTAAAGAGATAATTTCAAGATGTTTTTCCGCATTGATAACGAACTTGACTATTGCCACAATCAAACTGGTCTATATCCGCCAAACCCAGCCGATGGCATTGCAGGACTACCTCCATGTTGACCAGGCATAGACGCTTGACTAGCAGATCTCTGTTGTTGAGGAGGAGGCATAGCATACATTGCCATTGGTGGTGGTGGAGGAGGAGGTGGTGGCGGAGGAGCAACTCCAGCCGCACCGGCTGCAGCGGCGGCCGAATTGCCATAATCAGCAGAATACTTGGAAATAATCTTCTTCAAAGCATGCGACAAAATCTTCCATGGGAAAACTTTAACATCCTTTTCGATATTTCGTGGCTTTGGAGCACTGAACGACATGATCAGGCGGAAAAAGTTGCCAGAATCTTGCTTGCCCTTGGATACCGTCACTGGATGATACCCTTCCAAGTTACGACGAATTCGGTTCTTCTCTTCCACAGTGAACTTGGTATTAACCAATTGTTCTAATAAATAAATACAATCCACACTGGTCACGTAGCATTCTTGTTTTTCTTCCCACCAAATACAACTGATACATGGGGTATTAGAAGTATATTTGGAAGCTTCCAGTGGATAAAATTCGGCAGTGATAATAGCACCTCGTTGTTGTCTTGAGAATTGAACCAATCGTCGTTTATTGGTCCATTCTTCCATAGTCCAGTTCTGTACCAACGATTCCAATTGACCATTCATTAATTCCAGACTTGCTCTATATTGTGGGCTCGCCAGCATTGCATCATGTTGCTGTTGTGTTTGCAGTCCGGAACCATGGCCATGAACAGAATTACTGCCCAAACTAGTAGCAGCTTGACTTAGCGCTGTAGTCCGCACCAGCTGTGGAGCTGGTCCTTGGGCACCAGGCATGTCATATCTCATTCCTCCGCCAGCAGAAGCCATGGGATATGAATGCTGCGTTGGCATGGAAGGCAGATAATAATTGTTGGTTGGTGGCATATGGTACATGGCAGCTGCCGCGGCAGCTGCAGCTGGATTATCTTGCATCCATTCTTGTTGTTGTTGCGGTGTCTGCTGTTGTGGCTGCTGTTGTTGTTGTTGTTGAGGTGTTTGTTGATGCTGTTGCTGTTGCTGCGGCTGTTGTTGCTGTGACTGCGGTTGCTGTTGCGGCGGCTGACCGGTGGCTTGGAACCCACCTTGTCCGGCATCATAATACGAACTACCATCTTCTGCACTATACTGCGGATAATGACCATAATAGAATGGAAATGGAGGAGGATGTTGAGGTTGTGGATGAGGAGGTTGTTGCTGTGGTTGTTGTTGATTAGGTTGAGAACTTGGAGGAGCAGTTGGTTGTTGTTGAGGATGATGAGGCCCTTGACCACCAGGATTACCACCACCTCCCTGTGGCGGTGGTGGTGGTGGCTGTTGGTGTTGAGAAAAGGCCGGATTATTAGTAGTATTAGTTGGAGAAGTTGGTTGATCGATACCCAGATCGCCGGTAATATTTTTGGTGGTGTCATCGTGTTGTTGTAACGCCGCAGCCGCAGCTGCCGCCGCATTGGTAGTCGTATTTGAGCCTTGCGGAGGTTCTTGTTTTAAACCACTTGATGGTGATTGTTGCTGCTGCTGTTGAGACAAGGGTCGAGAAAAATCTCCCGCTGGTGAATCCGTTGGACGGTTTGAACCATCGTCTTCGTATTGAAAGCTGGAAATATACATGGCGTTGATTTCTTTAAATGATGGGTCGAGAATACTTAGTTGTAATTGAACTTGCTTTGTTCCTTGTGGATCTGCCAGTTGAAGAGGTGGTATTTCAACACTAATAATGAATTGATCCGGATCAGCAGTTGGTGAAGCTTGGGTCGCTTGTGATCTTGCTTGTCCAAAGCAAATTTGATACCGCTGGCGAAGAATATCGTCGGCTGTTGCTGCTCCACCATTTGTTGAAATGAACAGATCGAATGTTGACTTTTCCGTTCCCGAAGTCTTTGACTGGCCAGCGATCCTAGGGCTAATCGCTACTGTTGAACTTGGTCTAGACATGATTAAGGGTATATGAGTTGTGTTGTGAGTATGTATATGTATGTGATCCTCTCTCTCTTTCACTCTCTCTCTTTCGTTCTTTTTTGAATGTCTCTATTCTAAAACCTGCGATTATCAGTCAGCATATAGGCATGTATCAGACCTCGAACCAAACGACAGATCAGATCAGGATGAAATGAAAGCTGGGAAACGGGGGATTTTAGTTTTTGTCGCTTGGTTGAGAAAGGTATGGGGTATGGATAAGACTTACGCTTTTTTGCTGAGATTTAGGGAAGAAGAAGAAAAATAAAATGAATAAGTTAGTCGAGGTGTGTTGGTATTGTTATTATAATTTCGAGTACTAAATGAATCAATGATGTGATGATGTCTGTCGTTTTGATTCGGCCGAAGAAATATAAAAATATTGTTCAATAATTAACAAGATGGATGTTGCAGAACTGGCGAACGAATAAAAATAAAAAATCTGGAAAGGAACGAACGAAGAGAAGTGAAAAAAAAAAAAATAATAAAACAGTTCTATCAAAGAA
>JAKTQM010001264.1:661-10994 GCA_030558825.1 Blastobotrys niveus
ACTGAAGTACGTGATATACACCGAAGACGGAATGGGATTCTGTATAGAGATTCCATTTGCTTCGATCAGTAACGTTGAGCTTAACCAGGACCTGGAAGACGTGTCGAAGATCAAACTTGTAATAGCAGTAAGAGACGTAAGTGCATTGAGATTCTGGGTATGTCGCCCGAATACAACTTGGGAACTTACTGGTGACTTCTCGGAGTCAGGACAAGCTTCAACCAACCCGACTCATGTGTTAACAGGTCCCTATGGTCAGCTCACTGAGGCTACTACCAAACTCAGCAGGTTTCAGCCATGGAAAGTTATGGCACCTCTGGGATTGCACTTTAATAATAGCAAATTGGGCTTATCTGAGCATACAAAAAGCAATGATTACTCATTGTTACCCCCCGAGCGTGTTCTTACGAAGTCCACCCCAGCAACATTTATGGCCAACAGGACACAGGATGTTACAATTAAAACAGAGTCCCCGATTGCAAATCCCATCGGGGATTCTGTTTCAGAGAGTGATTTGGTTTCGCCTGTTTCTGAAGTTTTCTCTCACAAGCATACATTTTCTAATTCTACCACTACAAGTAATAGCGACTGGTTCACAATTGATACCCTTGACACGGTAGTTTCGAGTCCACCTAGCTCACCATTTTCTGGGTTCGCATTCAACTCTATCAAGACTGAACCAGCAGATTTCGAGTCTACTGAATCTGATCCATTGAACACGAATAGTGTATTGGAAGGTTGTTTTGAAGAGGCAACGGCACATATACTACTATCACAGATAGAGTTGGATCCGAATATTACAAGCCATGTCAACTATACTTTCGGCACTGATTATGATTACACAGTAGAGCCTATAAATGACAGTACCGGGTAAAAACAGGGTCAAATACTTGCGAACATCACTTCCATATTGTTCGAGTTTTTAACCTGATAGTTTTATAGTTTAGTTGGTTTTTTTTTCGTTAAGATAACTGACACAGAAAAAGATAGGGAATTTAAGCCGCAGCAGCTTCTGCATGATTTGCCCCGGTCCTTCCCCCCTTTGATGTCCCAATCTTGTATCTAAAAACAATCGACAAATACAAATCATCAAGATAACCTTGCCACCGTGCGCAGTATGCTACCTAAACTTTTATGCTGCCTAATATTGTTATTCATAGCCTTATGTGGGGCCAATGAACTAGAAATTGTAAGTTATGTTCATCTGAAAGTTGACAGAGTCAAATGTTGTTTATTAAGTTGCCGGTCACTAACACTACATTTTTGAGTTGTTCTTATAGACTGACAAGGAGCGTCAACAATGCTCTGGTATATACTCAAAGCAAGATTGGGGTGGGCCCAAAGAAGCTTATATAGACGTGGCAGTGCATACCAATGAGAAAAAAGGATGGATAGCTGTCGCTATTTTTGATTATGAGGAGGTTGATAACCTCGGGGTGAATACATCTGACGAGAACGTAAGTTTCATGACAAGGGAAAAAAATAAAAGAAAAAACGTGATTTTACTAACGGTATTAGAAAAAATATGTGTGCGACGATGAAGCAGTGTCTGTCAATCTCTGTGATAAGGAACAAATTGGTGAATTTATTCTCGGAAAGTCTGCCAATAAAAAGAGGATAGATACAAAGAAAGTCGACCTGTCTAAACCTACCGGGACTCGATTTGATGTTAAGAAAACTGGTTATTATTGCGTTTTAACATATCCTAGTGATCCGGGTACATCCTATAAGGCGGCAGTTGTTTTCCAGAACGCTTATGGTGATCTCTCTGCCAGTCAAATACCAAAACTGCCATTTTTTGGAGGTGCTGCATTAGCATATGCTCTGATTTTCGCATTATGGATGTTCCAGTATGTTCAACATCGGTCAGATATCCTACCAGTTCAGAATTATATCACAGCAATCTGTGGTTTTCTCGTGATTGAAATGATTACTATTTGGGGCTATTACGACTTTGTTAATAATGGGGCAGGCAAAACTGGATCTCTTATCTACCTGATACTTCTGTCCATCCTCAATTCATTTCGAAATGCGTTTACCTTTTTCCTATTGTTGATTGTTTGTCTTGGATATGGAGTCGTGAAGCCAAGTTTAGGTGATGCCATGTGGAAATGTCGAGCTTTAGCTTGTGCTCATTTCCTGTTCGCTGTCCTTTACACTGCTTCATCATACCTTGTGTCTCCTGATAATGCGGGCCCAATGTTTCTCCTAGTTATCCTTCCTCTATCACTAACGATGACTACTTTTTACATTTGGATTTTGTCTTCGCTATCTGGTACCATCAAGTTTTTGGACGAACGAAAGCAGCATGTCAAAGCTCAGATGTACAAGAATTTATGGAGAATCTTATTAGCCTCCATAATAGTGATATTCGGATTCTTCTTCATAAACTCTGTGATATTTGCACAGCAATCAGCAATGGAGTTCATCACAAATAGCTGGAAATCTCGGTGGTTTATGTTGGATGGTTGGCTAAATGTGGTTTACTTTATTGATTTTTGTCTCATCTCTTTTATCTGGCGTCCAACGGCTAACAATAGACGGTTTGCAATGTCTAGCCAGGTGGCACAAGACGAAAATGAAGCGGAAGAATTCGAAATTGGGTCCCTTGCGGATAGTCTTGACGATGAAGAACGAGTGGGTCATAATCAGCAGTCCCAGGCCGACGAAGACGAGGAAGTGGCTCAAATTCGTGGTACATTTGCCCCACAATCAGATGACTACAAGGAAATTTCACCTCGAAGTGAACCAGAGGAAAGTAGTCGGCCAGCGAACGCGTCTCATGTTAAAGACGGTGAGGTCTTTGCCGTTGCCGACGATGACGAGGAACGTTGGAGCGATGAGCTTTTAAGCAGTGATGATGAGCAACATGATGCTGATGAGTACCAAAGCTTGCAAGGTAAGAAGAAATCCAAGGATTGATCGAATAAAAAAGAAATATAATAATGCACATGTATATATTTATAGTAAAAATGATGTACAGTCATTCGAAAGCGGTTTAAATAGTAACATCACTTGTTTGCAGATTGCAGACTTTCTAGAATTTCAAGTCGTTTTCTTATGTCGTTATTCTCGTGAGCGAGATCTTGTACGATTTGAGTAAGGTGATTTACCTGTGCTTTCAATTCCTCTATAGTGGAATCCTTATCAATAGTAGTTTCGTGATCTGTTTCTTCTTCTTCCTCCTCTTCGTTTTCGACTGTTGAAGATACATCTTCAGAATGAACATTGCAAGACTCAGGCTGTATTTTACTTACTGCCCTCCTTTTGACATTCAACGTGGGAGAACTGGGCTCTTCAATCACTGGTCCAGCACCATGGTGAAGCTGTATATCATCAAAACCTGGAGTGTTGGGCACTTTCCTACTCTTATTCTTACTCTTAGAATCAGGAGTCCTTCGACTACTTTCTAACTCATGCCCCGTCCTACTTGGTGTGCTATCACGAGAGATTACCACCCTTTGATGTGTGGGCGTTCTCTCCATGGAAAAAGTACAGGTGACGGATGGCGAAAATGCGAAATATAGAAAGATTAAAAAAAAAAAAATACGCATGAACGCATCTAGCAAAAAAAGTCACGTGCTCGACGGGGGACTCGAACCCCCAACCTTAAGGTGATCTTTTATATGGAATAAAAGCCTCACGCGCTGACCAATTGCGCCAGCCGAGCTCGATGCTCCATCGTTTTGTATGTTCCACTGTCCCGGAATTTTTCGTGCGGCTTAAGCCGCAATTGCTGCGGCGGAAGCAAATGCAAAATCGTATTTTTCTGCTGATTCTGATAATTATATCACAATTGAATCTATCAGTGTAAATAAGTGGTTAAAATATAGTAAATATATACTGGTGGCTATCCAAAAATCTCCATTTCAAAGATTTTGCATTTGACCGGATGAGACACGTGCATTGCTCTTAGTGCTTGTGATGGCAAAATCTCTATAATAAAGTCTATACATTTGATATTTGATCTCAAAGTAGAAACGACCTTTTAGCTTCTTACAAGGAGGTTCGAGGAAGAGAGGAAGGCAAAGTAGGAGGTACACATCTGAGACGACAACATCAACGGAGCATCACTTCAATGGGCATTTGAAACGCAACATTATTGAAATATGACAGTCTGCTATGGAAAGAGTTTTCAGAGTTGGTGTGTCTGTCATCCAAGATTACAACAGAAGTCGCTAGTTTTCCATTTTCCACAGTAGAATCTGTCACATTCAGTATGACGTATATTCTACACCAATCTAGAACATGGGAACAATGGTGCGCTTATATACATCTCATACCAGCAACATAACGCCGTCTACTGATTGTTACACTTATCAAAGATGCACAGTAACATATGAAGACACATCACTTAAGATATCCAAGAGTTGTCAATCTACCCTCATTGGCTAGCTTTATAAACTTCAGGGAGGATAAGATGTTGTCTAAATAAAATGACGTAAGATCCTTGATGTTAATGGGAAATGCCACGGCTATTTATAATGCTTTAGGCACTGGCGCTGGAACGCTGTCGGCTGCTGTGCGGTGAATGTAGCCATTTCAGAAATGAGATCTTTTTGTGACGAGATTTATACCAATGTTGATGCGTATCCTATCATCTAGAAGATTGTGAATGTTGCCACTTTGTTCATCATTTGGTCGTCCGCAGAGGCATCAACAATAATACTACATGCATGACATTAGTCTTATATCTAGATCCAAATGGATGTAAGAAGGAAAATTTTAGAATATAACACCAAAATATCATTTACTCCAACTACTAATTGATTCCGCCATTGTTTGAATTAAAGCCGAGTCAAGAGTATTACCCTAACTGTGCGGCTCACATTAATGACTAAAGCTATATTGCTAACCCTATAAATAGCGGTTTTCATGTAATCTTCCTAGAATTTTAACTGACACTATTCATTGTTCTCAGTATCATTTGTTCCTATCCTTCGTAATTGCTCAGTTATACGTTGGACGACCGCTACGATCCAACCATCCAGTGGTATGAACAAAAAACAACTGGCCACATTGGCGGGGAAAAACTGACTACTTAGCCAAGGTGATGGTATTTCACAATATGGTTTTGAAAAATCTCTGAATCTAGAGCCTCAAGTGGAAATTCGTACAAAAGTTAAGCTGTTTCATATCTCAATGTAAGACGTAGTGGTAATAAAAAGGATCGGCCAGTGATATAATGTACATCAAGCAAGGGGACTTGGATTTCTGCAGAGAAATATCTCTCGTTGCTAGCATTCATATCCAGTGCGAGAAGACGAAGAAGCTAGCGGTGCAAATTTACCAAAGGTAGGAATATAGAATTTGCAGGCTCAGATGGACCGTATTCAGCTTAAATCATCCCGTCGGCTTTTGCCTGTGCCTGAATCATTTCACTTCAACAAGCGCTTGTAAATACACGATGATAGAAAAAGATCAGAATTTGTCAGTACAGATTCAATATAGTCTAGAAATGAGAGCAGAATATATACATGCCATGCCAAAAAAAAATCTCCAGGTTAAGAACATTCTGAGCAAACATTATTTCGAGTTCTTATCACACCTTATCAAGTCTCTCCGGCACCGACGCTAATGAGCCTCACTATATACCCCCTCCCAACCACCACCATCTGTGTCACTCAAAAACGACGTTCTCTACACAACACACTCACGAACATACGATGCTACAAGATCAAGAAGCACTGGAGAACCAAGCTCAAAGAGAATTTGAAGCGAAGGTATATCAACTTACAGAGCTGGGTTTCAATCGGATGCTGGCTGAAGAAGCCTTGAATGTAAGTGTACCCGATAGTACCATATCAAGAGCTTTCAAAATCAATTAACACGCCCGACATTAAATAGAAACATAATGGTAACGTAGAAGGCGCAGCAAATTTTCTACTTTTTGAGGGTCCTCCTACGGGTTCTGGCGAGTTTAGCCATGTCGAAGGTATGTTCACCACTTATTATAATGATTGCCTGATGCGTAAAACGAAACTATCTGATCGCTAACTATTCAAAGATACACAACTAGCTACTGCGGTACATCAAAGTTTAGAGCCAAACAACTCTCACTTGATATCTAAAGATTCAGCCCTTACACCTGCAACAAGAGAGGAATATCCAGCCAATGATTGGAGTGTTGTACGACATAGTCAAAGCATTGGAACGAATACTACCAGAAAACATAATCCCATTCTCACCGAAAGAAGAGAAGACGACATGGACCCTGTGTTTATTTCATCAAGGGGAGGAATCTTGGCGCCGACCTTATCGATTTTACACAAGATTCCTCTGGCGCGAAAGCTGTTGTTGAATAATTCCGAATCTTTGAACAGTTGCTTCACAAACAATTGGTTCGATTCAGTATCTAATAGTGATTATTATGACGATAGTTTGAAGCGGATAGCGAGGGTAACTCAACGTGCCATGGCTTTTTCAGATGGGTTATTCGACCGGGCAGGAATGGATGTAACGGAGCTCGAAGCGATGGCTTCTGACCAACACGTATCTATGGTAGAATTCATGGTTAAACAATTGCAAACCTATTATCAAAATCGTGATACGGAAGAGAGCGAAGAAATTGAAGAAGCAGTGGGATCATCATTCTTTTCTAAAGGTAAATCTGATAATCATGAAGTGGAGTTTTTCAACCTGGATTGTGATGCAACCGTTGCTGTGAATGATACGATTTGGAGCATGGTAGATGCCATGGTATGGGAAGAAGGAACAGAGGCGATTATGACACATATAGCCGACATGATTATGCTTACAGTTAAAAGAGACGATGGTAATAGCGGGGCCGGCATTGTCTTACCTAGTGTTTGGTATCCGCACAGATATTCGGAGGAGTCATTCCAATACATTAAACGAATAAAATCCCTGAAAACTGAACTTTCAAAGCAGAGAAAAGCAAGCTTAGACCAAAAGTTTAATAAGACGAGTTATTGCCAATCCAAGGTATCGGATATCTTGCAAGCTTCAGGTGAGTATTTGAATGGTTTGGAAAATGATACTGGTAAACAAGCAGCGGATGAAATAGAACAAATTAGATCACGATTTACGGAAATCCTCGACAATATTGACGATCAGACTAAAGCTTGCCATGAGAAGATACAAAATATAGACAAGTTGCTCTGTGAACCTGATGAAAAGGCATTCCAATCGATTTTCCCAGGAGAAAAGGAACCTGCATTGTATCCATATAAACTTGCTGGTATTGTGGTGAGTCCAGAAGAGTACATTTATCGATCTTGGAACGAGGGTGCTGATGCCGACTTGGTTGATGTGGGTGATGACGACGGGAAAGAAGCAAATAATAATAATGACGATGGTGTATGGTACCATGTTTTGACTCGGCAAGACAGAGAATACAAGATGAAGCTCACATTTGAAGAAGTACAAAAGTTCGCCTATGAGGGATCATCATATTTCAATGCCCAACCAGTAAGTGTCATCTATGCTAGTAATAATGCTCTAGATGACAAGAAGCATTATGAGCCTGCCAACCCTGAACTCAAACATTTTGCAGAACTTGACAATAAGCTCTTTTCTCGAGGTGTCAAGAGAAGGATGGAGTCTGAAGGGATGGACAGCAGTGATGATGAAGATCAGCCGCCACAGCAGCTCCCTCCAGATCCTAACAGTCAAGCATGGAAGTTAGATGATGCCGCTAGAGTACATGGCACAGAAGATATCATGGAAGGAGAAGTGATCGAGATACCACCACGAAAAGTCGAGGATCTGATGAGCACGTCAATTGCAGAGCATGAGTCCAAAAAGACAAGGTGAAATTTGAAATTTATATGCAAACGTTAATCATTCAATAATATAATATCTATGTATATTTTTCAAGTACTTGAGGTATCGTGTGGATCGCCATGATCAAGGAAATTTGAACCCAAACTTTTCGTAACTCGTGTATCAGTCGTCGTGACTGTAGTATTCTCATCGTTTTTGTACACGAATCGAAGCGCGTTCATGCTACGGCGAGATTCCAAGACTGTTCCCACAAAAAACCCCGAACTTGTCACTGGCATGGATGAAATGGCATTAGGGGATAGGGAGCTCAATGATGATAGAGCTCCAAGGGCCTCGCCACCATGTGAGGACATTGAACTATGACGACGATGGCTAGCCGCATAGTGAAGATGTGCTACCAAGTCATTATCTTCATCATCATCACCGTGTTCGGTACTTGTCAGTACAAGTGGCCGCAACTCATCGTTGATCTCTCGCAGATCCTCCAAAACTTCTCTACTGCGATATGGCGCCACGTTTGAAATAGCAGTTGTCGTGGGTATCGGGTTGAGTATAGGTCTAGCTGGAGAAGATGTAAATGCATGTGCTTCCATTGAGTCGTACGCTAGTGCTGATGAAGAAGGTTCATGATCCGTAATGTCGCTGCTACTACCATTGGAGCTAGAAGCGGCTATCAGCCACACACCAATAAAGGTAGTGATACATCCACAAAAGAACATGATCACATCGCGAGCATTTCGGTTGTCAAAATCATGGAATACGATTCCCGATCCTACAATTACCGATAGGGTGAAAAACACAAAATGCAAAGGTACCACGATAGTAGCGTTGAAGTTTTGTAATGCTCTATTCAGGAATATCACCTGTAAAACAGCCGTTATGCAAATGATTGAAATGAGAATATAAGTGATGATATGCGTGAAAGATTCTAAAAATGCAAAGCTGAGAAGACTGCTGAGGCACTTGGTTGCTAATGCCGTATGTGCCCCGAATAATGCTACCAGTGAAATATTGAAAAACAGAGCCTGTATACTGTTGACACTTTTGCGAAACAATAGCGTTATTAGCAGACACATCATGCATATTGTCACTGCAGAGTATATTTTGAAAGCAGGCTGTCGAACGATTTTTTCAACCATAGCATATGGATTTTTTACTGGTAGATCTCCGTCGGCGGACTGTACTGAAAGAATGATCAAGCATACACCGAAAATCGCCACAAGCACGCCAAACACGTTCTTTTTCATAATCTTTTCACCAAATAAACATGGTGCAATGATGCAGTTAGATACCAATGCGAAAACCCCCAATGGAGATCTAAAAAAAGACGGTTATAGTTAGTACCATTGAACGTGGTCCAAAAACGAACTTGATACTTACACAATAGATGCAGGGGCAAACCCATAGGCCAAGAAATTACCCGTCTCTCCTATGCTAAAGAAATAAACAATCATGTTAGCTGGTTACAGCTGCAAAGTAAACAAATCTTGTCTTGTTCAACTTACGTCATTATGATAGTTCCAACCCACCAAAGTTGGCTTTTGAGATAGTTGTATTCCCCCTTCACAGCAAGCCTTCTATGCGCATATCTCTGGATATTCAGTGCAATATTGATAAATATATTCCCTAGAATGGCTATGCTTATCCCAATAGCTGAGTATAAACTTGCTGATGGGGTGGGTGATGTGGATAAAGTGGTTATTTCTTCTTGAAAATGTGGTGTCGTGGAAAGCAAAGTGCCAACCTGCGAAATGACCGCCATGGCTAATAGAAATAATATATATCCCCTAGAATAATGTGGTGTAGAATGCGAACGCTCTAGATCAACCAAATTCGAGATTCGTGACAATAAATAGTGGAAGTGTTGAAGAAGAAGAATGGATTACCCTTTGGGATAAAATTTCTAAAGTCAATCTCTCAAACATCGTTATCGGTGACCGACATCTAGTATAACATAACTAATACAACATGTTTGATGAAACTCAAAAGAAGTGTGCTAGGCGAGAAGAAAAATATACTCCTGAAAGACTTAAGAATTCACTCTTAAGGAGGTCTATTATTAAAGCAACGTCTATATTTCGATCACAGGTTGAAAAAGGCTGGCTTAATGATATGTACGGATGTACGCCACCCCCTGTTGAATTATACAAGTCCTAATGCCTCTTAGAGTTTCAACTCACGGTATCAGATCGAGATCTCTCAGAATCTTAAAACAAACCATCCAAAATAAGTTGCATAATAGCTCTTTTTTTCACAAAATAAATTTATATTTTGACAAACAGTGAGCATAGGGGCGATTTTTGTCTGCACACAGAAGCGATGACCTTCCCTTCAAAACCCGGTCGCTCAATCGGCAAGAATAGTGTCCGATTCCTCGGCCAAGTAAAATCCCGTCTGCGTAAAAGTTGCACCTCTCGCATTGAACCGAAGGGTAGGCCCATTACTCAGGCAGCTGCTTTATGCAAATCGGAATTTTTTGAAAAAAAATATATTAAAGAAAGCTTACATATGGGCTCTTTCCTCTTTTTTCTTCCATTATCTCCAGACACTCAATGAGCTATGATAAAGAGCGAGCTGGTCAAATCTC
>JAKTQM010001265.1:0-25986 GCA_030558825.1 Blastobotrys niveus
GGCGGTAGCGGCGGTGGTAAGGGTTCTGGCGCTGGTGGTGGTGCTCCTGGCCGTGGTAGCGGTGGTGGTGAAAAGGGAGGTGCCCCAGGTGGCGGCTCCCCTGAAGGTGGCATGCCAGGAGAAGGTGGGCCAAAGGGAGGTGCTGGTGCTGGTGCTGGTGAAGGTTCTGGTTCTGGCGCTGGTGCTGGTGGACAGCCAGGTGCCGGTCAAGGGGCGGGTTCAGGCGGTCCTCAAGGCGGTGCAGGCGGCCCACAGGGTGGTGCAGGTAGTCCACAGGGTGCTGGAGCAGGTACCGGTGAAGGTGCTGGCGGTGCTGGCGGTGCTCACGGCGCTGGTGCCCAAGGGGCAGGAAGTCCTGAAGGTGCTGGAGGTCCTCAAGGTGCTGGTGCCGGTGCAGGTACTGATGGCATGGGCGGTGCTTCTGGCGGAGCTCAAGGCGCTGGAGCTGGAGGCCAAATGGGTGAAGGTGCAGGTGGTAATCCACACGGTGCTGATGCCGGTGGTATGGGCCAACAAGCTGCCGCAGGTGCTGGAGCCGATGGTATGGGTGGTGCTTCACCAGGCGCCGGTGCAGACGGCATGGGATCTGGCTCTGATTCTATGGGTTCTAGTGCTGGCGCAGGAAGCTTGGGATCTGATGCTAGCAGTGGCGCTGGTATGGATTCCGCCCATGGCGGATCTGACGGTATGGGTGGTATGGGCTCGGACGCCAGTGGTAGTAGCGCCGGTATGGGCGACTCCATGGGTTCGGCGGGCGACGTTCCGTTGAATGATCAGGTTGGATTAAGCGGCGGAGACAGTTCTGGCATGGGAGGAGGCTCTGACGCGCTAGGTGGAGGTATGGGCAGTGATAGTTTTGGAAGTGGAGATTCCTCTGGCGGTCTAGGAGATATGAGCAGCGGTGGCGGAGACTTGGGCGATAGCTTTGGAGGTGGAGATTCGAGCGGTGGATTTGGAGATATGAGTGGAGGCATGGGAAGTGGAGGAGATATGAGCGGTGGAATGGGTGATATGGGAGGTGATCTAGGTGGTGGTAGTGATATGGGCGGTGGACTTGGAGATATGGGCGGTGGTGATATGGGTGGAATGGGAGACATGGGAGGTGGTGATATGGGTGGAATGGGCGACATGGGTGGCTTAGGTGATATGGGTGGCGATATGGGTGGCTTGGGTGATATGGGAGGCGATATGGGTGGATTAGGTGATATGGGTGGACTTGGTGATATGGGTGGATTAGGTGATATGGGTGGACTTGGTGATATGGGTGGATTAGGTGATATGGGTGGATTAGGTGATATGGGTGGACTCGGCGATATGGGCGGAGGCTTGGGCGGGCTCTAAAATTTACCACCTACTGTGTGTTTCTGATTATATTCGTAATTATACGTATATTATTTTTCTTTTCAATATTATAACCTATTTTTTTTTTTTAATTATTTTAATAAAGGTTTTGTGTTTTTATTTCAATTTCTATATTATATTATTTGATCTATATTTGAGAGGTGACCCCCCGGCCCACTTGACTTTCGACACTGGCCCACATCGCTTCTGCATGTCTTTTAGCTACTCTCGCAACATGTATGTAAACCTCATTGAAGGGTCCCATTTTTTCCCTTTCCACATGGGGACGTGTGCACAAAACATGCATATGTGGTCTCGCTCCTTTTTTTCTTCCCTCGGTGGATCACACTGATACGATGGTGGTCCACCCAACCATACCAAGACATTGACAGTAAAGACACCCCGCGTACCGAGACAATTCTTGCCCATCCAATAAACACAATTGAAGGCTATATCTATTCACCCCCATTTATTTATCTATCGCGATCTTACGGAGTCAGTTCAGATTACCAATGTGGATCCTTTTACCAAGAAAATCTCTGATACCGAGTCACCATCACATCCACCTCTTCCTTTCTTTCTCAAGTATATATACCTCGTTCCATACTCTGGAATCATAAAGAGAAAAAAAATATACAGACGGCTTTCCTCACATCCAATTCTATTCACTCTTTTTATATTCTTCCTTTTCTACTTCCTCTCAATGAAACCGAATACTATTCTCTCGCTTGCACTCGTCTCTCAATTGGCTGCTGCAGTGCCAGTGCCAGTACCAGATCCTCTGCTCTTCAGCCCATTCGCTCCATCCCATCCAGAACTCAACCAACGCGGGATCATCGAGGACGCTATGAAAAACATGGCTGGGTCCATGAAAGCCAGCGCTGGAGGGTCATCCCACATGTCGTCCGGGTCCTCCTCTGGTTCATCGTCTTCTGGCTCAATGGCGGCCGGATCGTCAGGTAGTGCCTCTGGTAGCGCCTCTGGCAGCAGCTCCGGTGGTGGTGGTGGTGGTGGTGGTGGCTCATCGGAAAGTAAGGAAGGTGGCAAATTCAAAACGGTCGTGTCTGGTAAATTTGGCCCAGCTTCTTACTCCTCCGATCTTAGCTTTGGCTCGGACGGTACAAAGGGTACCATTACATTTGATGGTGGTGGCTTGATTCCAAAGATTGGTGAAATGTTGTTTGGTATGTTCCACGCTGGTCGGGACACTTTCCCAAACTTTTCCGTCTCGTCAATGCCTAAGGATAAGTGATTGTTAAGATAATTTGTTATATTGTTATATTTTGCTACATTCTATATTGACTATAATTTGAATTATATTTTGTGTGATTTTACTATTGTGTTTTGCGATAAATTTTATCATAGCATAGCGCTCCCTATGAATGGCTACATAATTGGATCATTGTGTCCACAGTATCTACGATCCTTATGGGTCCATCAGATCTATCCGTTCTTCTGTGGCAAAGCGGATCCCCACTGCAAGCTATCACCATGTGGCTGCTTTGAATCAACAGAGAGGCTGCTGTCCTGCGAGACCGGGGATCGTTGTTGATAACTTAAAGGTTAATATCGGGATAAAATTGATTAGATCTTTTGTGCGGCGCCCCTATGCGGCTGCGGCGGGGCACCTGCGCGCAAAGCTCGGAAATTAAACTTCTTTGGCAGGGTCCCACACCCAGGCCCCAGGCTCCACATAATTAAAACCAATATTCATTATTACTTTAATTTCTATTTGTTCCACAAATATAATATTCTGGATCAAATCAACATGTGGAGTTTTCACCTACCAAAACCCGAACAATGGGAGATCCGGTATCCTCTTCCATGTCAAGCTTTTTTGCTGTTCCAAGACAACCGATAGCACAATGCCAAGACCGTGTGCCTCCCCCTTACTCCTCTCCAGGATATCCGCTTCATAATTGAATCGTGACTCATGTCTAATACCCAATAAACAAGATATATATGTTTGTGGTAAGAGGTATCCACGGTATGACTATCCTCCTTTTCAGCTTTATAAATGACAAGATTTCCTCTTTTCACTCGTGACGGTTTTCTAAAAAATAAATACACATTCTCATAACCTAAGCTCGCCAAACAGATGAAAAACATTCTGGTTAGCTTAATACTGCTGGCGCGGCTAGCCACAGCCGTGCCTGTGCCGAATGATGATTCAGATTTGGTAGATGCAATGCCGGATCAACCTCCAGCCGGTGCCGAACCGCTTCCAATTCCTCCTGGTGCTGACGAGAAGGATGATATGCCGCTTCCTCAGCCTAACCAGGATGAAGAAGAAGCTGGGCCGCCTGGTCCTCCTCCTCCAGGAGAGCTAGAGCCAGCAAACAAAGACACTGACGTCTATCAGCCGATGGAAGGAATCAATGATGCGGCTGCTCCTCCTCCGGCCCCTCCGTCTCCCCCACCTGCAGTCGGGGAACCTCCACAAAAGCCAGAGGCAGAGAAGAAGAAGGAGGAGGAGGGAAACAAGAAGGATACCGTCAAAAAGGATGACAACAAGAAAGCAAAGAATCCAGTACAAGGGCCAGGTCCTGTTCCTCCACAACCACCGGCCCCAAAGCAGCCAGGGTCCAACAAGGGTGGCACTGCTTTACCGCCGCCAATGCCTTTGCCATCTGTACCAACTTCCAGCCCATATCCAGTACCACCAGGACCAATGCCGGTTCCCACGGCAGTATCCAGCCAGCGAAAGTCACAACAGTACCACTTGTCCAAGCTCACCTCAGTGAATGGTAAATCGACAAAGATTGTCACTGTATCTGTTCCAATTATCGAGCAACCGCCATATCCCTACACTTACCAAGCACCGCACCATCCAATGCAGCCAGCAAGTTCCATAGGACAGAGATTCGGTGGTCAACCTCCTGTGCCGCCTGCGGCTCCACCGCTGCCCGTTGGCAAACACGCGCCTCCTAGAACCTCGTCCCTAGCTGCGGAGCTTGTCACTGACGTGCAAGGTAAGACAATCAAGTACAAGGTATACAAGGTTGTCCAAGTGGTCAAAATCAAGTCGGTTAACGTGAAGTGCAACCCACTGACATGTGTTACTGTTACGATGCCAACAGCTGAGACTTCCAAAAAGACTTCTTATTCTACTTCGACAATTACATTGTACGGTAATCTCACTGCGTCGCGGTACCTTGCATTGTACCCGCCAGGGGCACCGCCTCCACCTCCAACGCCTGTTGATACTGAAGGGCCGACTATTGTGTTCACTGCGACTAATTCTATCACGCCAATTGGAAATATGACAATGGGTAATCTCACATTGTCGTTGGGTGGTGTGGACAATGGCAGTGGTGAAAAAGATGATAAGGAGGGTGGCGACGACAAAAAAGGTGACGACAAAAAAGGTGACGACAAAAAAGGTGACGATAAAAAAGGGGATGATAAAAAGGGGGATGATAAAAAGGGTGGTGACGACAAGGGAGGCGGTGGAGATGATAAAAAGGGAGGTGATGATAAGAAAGGAGGTGACGACAAAGGTGGTGGCGGAGATGATAAAGGAGGCGGTGGTGGAGATGATAAAGGTGGCGGCGGTGGAGATGATAAAGGTGGCGGCGGTGGAGATGACAAGGGAGGTGGTGGTGGAGATGACAAGGGAGGAGGAGGAGACGATAAAGGCGGCGGCGGCGGAGGAGGAGATGATAAAGGAGGTGGTGGAGGAGGAGATGATGGCGGCGGTGGAGGAGGAGGTGGTGACGATAAAGGAGGTGGTGATGGAGGGGGAGGAGGAGATGATAAGGCAGGCGGAGGTGGTGACGATGCTGGGGGTGGTGGCGGCGACGATGGTGGCGGTGGAGGTGGTGATGATGCCAGCGGCGGCGATGGCGGTGGTGGGGGTGGTAGCCCAGATGGTGGCCCACAAAACGGTCCTCCGAATGGCAGTCCAGATGGTGGTTCTCCAGATGGTCCTCCAGATGGTCCTCCGGATGGCAGTCCAGATGGCAGTCCAGCTGGTGGCCCACCAAACGGTCCTCCAGGTGGAAGTCCAGATGGTGGTTCTCCTGACGGACCTCCAGATGGACCCTCTGGTGGCTCTGATTCTGGCGATGCACCTCCTCAACCTCCATCTGGTCCACAACCACCAAAGCCTGCTCCTGGTCCAGGGTCTGCTCCAGACCAACCTCAAGACCAAATGCAGCTTCCACAACCGGATGATCAATCTAACCTGCCAGACTCTCAACAGCAACAACAACCTGCGCAACCTCTACCTCTTCCTCAACCCCAGCCACAACAACAACAACAGCCGCAACCGCCCGGACCAAAACCCCCGCAACCTCCAGGCCAACAATCACAACCCCCTCCAGGTCCCCCAGTTCAGCCACAACCAGCTGTTCCGCCTCAGAATTCGAATCTGAACCAAAACAACAAACCACCAGCCGGACCGCCACAACCAGCGCAGCAGCCTTCTGCACCAACCAAGCCAGAAGACGGTGCTCCACAACCACAGCCTCAACCACAACTTCCTCCGCCTCAACAGGGTCCAGCAGCAGAACAACCTAAAGACGCTCCAAAGCCTCCAGAACCGCCAAAGGATCTACAGCCTCCTCCGGCGCCTCAACCTGCACCAGAGCCAAGGCCAAAGCATGAAGACGCTCCAAAGCCTGAGGATTTGCAACCCCCTCCGGCACCAAAGCCCGAGGACGCTCCAAAACCTCCAAAACCGCCAAAGATGGAGGATCCTGGCTCGCAAGTCAAGCTTGACTCTATTTTTCCGCTCGGAGAAGAAAAACCGCCATCTTCCGACAGCGACGGAAAGGATGCTTCGCCTGATCACAAGGACGATTCTGGTCTAGATGCTCCTCCTCCAGCTGCTGCTGAAGAGCCTCCAAAGGATTCTCCAGAGACTGGCGATGCTCCTAAGCCTGATGACGCTCCAAAGCCTGAAGAAGAAGCCCCAAAGAACGACCCAAGCTCCGATACCAACCTCAATTCGCTTGTGCCTCTTGAAGACTCCAGTGCACCACCATCCGATAACGGCAAGGACTCTGACCCGGCTTCATCGCCGCCATCATCTGATGGTTTAGGCGGTGATATGACTGATTTATTCAGTGGCGGGACCAGCGGTGATAGCAGTGACAAGGATTCATCGATCGATAGCCAGCCATTGAGCGATTCATCATCTTTCGATTCCAGCGACAGCAGCAGTGGCGGTGATAGCGGTGCCTTAGATTCCATCTTTGGTGAGACCGATGGCGATAAGAACGCGGAAGATCCAAGTTTAATAGGTGATACTAGCGTCGATCCAGCACACCAGGACTTTTTGGGGTCGGACTCGAAGGATAGTTCTAGCGATTCGTTTGATTTCGATCCACTTGACTCTGGTCCAAGCTTTGGATCCGGTTCTGGTTCTGCCTCTGGGTCTAGCTCTAGTTCCAAGTCTGAGTCTTCATCAGGTAACTCTGGTATGGGCGAGTTCTAAATTTTAAAATTTTTGTTATTATTCTAGTATATTTTGCCATTATTATTATTTCTACTGTAATCAATTTTTTTAAATACACTGCAAAGTTTTTTTTCTTCTACTTCAAAGTTTTTTTTCTTCCATTTCATCATATTTACTACTCTTCGATTTATCTAGAGATCAGGCACAAAGCAAGGCTGGCTCGTGAGTTGTCGTTAAAAGAGTCCATGGTGTGGGCGGCGGGTAGCCGCATGTCCTGATTTAGGCAGGCATCTCCGATCTGACATATCCATCGCACAGCCGCACCATCGCGATCAGTTTTATAACTCGATATGAAGAAATTCAGACCCATTGTAGTACACATGAGAGTCGTACACGAGCACGAAGTAGAGCTAGTAGTATAACTACGGACTTTGCAGATCGCTATTGCCAAAATTTTGATATAAAAGAAGAACCATTTCCAATCAACCTTTCAAAATTTTTTTATCATCAATCAACACTTCCATCTCTAATAACCACTCTTAAACACTCTCAAAAGTTTTTTTTCTAAACGCTTTTCTTTTATATTTTCAACTCTTGCATTACTACACCAAACACATACAACAACAATGAAGTTCTCCACTGTCGCTACTACTTTGACTCTCGCTGTCGCTGTCTCCGCCGCACCAGTCGCCAACCCATCTCCTGCCGCGTCTCCTGCCCCTGCAGCAGCTCCAGCTCCAGCTCCAGCGCCAGCCCCACAACCTGATAACACTATCCAGCCAGTTCAATACGCTGATGGCGGTCTAGGTGGCCTTGGTGGTCAAGGTGGTGAAGGCGGTAAGGCTGGCGGCGTTCTTGGTGGCTTGCTAGGTAACGGTACCAACGGTAAAGATGGTGCTCCTGGATGCAATGCTCCAGGTACCGGTAACCTCAACATTCCAGCTGCCACTAACGGACTTCTTAACACTAATGGTCTACTTGGTGGTTTGCTTGGTGGTAACAATGGCCAAGGTCTGCTTACCGGGCTCCTCAACAGTCTTTTGGGCGGTCTATTGTAATCTAATTGGCTGTCTTCCTTTTTACCATGTCTTATTGGACAATTTTATCCACCTGCATTTCTAATTCTACTTTTTTATATAAATTTTCTCTTTAGTTTTTTGTACTTTTCTGTTTTTTTTAAAAAAATAATACAATTCGTTTGTTGTCTTCTGATTATAAGCTGCTACTGTCAGTCTCTCGCGGTAACACCACTACTTTATCTCAACGGATCCAAATTGAAGCGTTGTTATTCCAATGTATATCAAAACAGGAACAGGAACAGAGGATAAGAAAAAAATTGTATATTGATGACAAAACCATGTTTTGCCAATGGTCTAGCTACTTCCTAGGCTTAGACATAACTCAAGTTCTTTTCATGGAATTCATTAGTTCGGCTGCCAGCAACATTGAACTCCTTCATAAACTTATCAATCGATTCAATATCTTCTGTAGTCAAGTTAACTCGCTGCTGGTTAGCCTTGACCCGGTCAGGCTGGGAAGAACCCGGAATCGGGATAATAGTCGGGTACCCTTGCTTGGCACTCAGTTGTCGAATGTATTCCAACGCAACCTGACTAGTGGTACAATTTCGCTTATCAGCCAATGTCTGAATGTGTTCAACCAACTTTAAATTATTTGCAATATTTTCCTCCTTGAATCGATCCATATGACCCTTGATATCAGTCTCACTAATATCAGATCGCGACTTGATAGCCCCCGTCAAGAACCCTCGACCCAGTGGTGAGTATGCAATTACAGGAATACCAAGCTCCACGCAAGTCGCAAATACCCCATTCTCAGCAGCTTCTTGTGACCAAATAGACACCTCAATTTCCACCGCCTTCACTGGAGCAATTGCATTCCACTTCTTGATCGTCTCGGAGCTACATTCCGACAAACCGTACGCCTTGAGCTTGCCAGCATCGAGGTATTCCTTAATTACCGCTGCTGGCTGTTCAAATGGGATGGATCTGTCCTGTCGAGCTAGTACAAACACATCCGGTTTGTTGAATTTGCCAAGGATTCGCAGAGTATTGTCAAGACTCGTTCGGAGGTTCTCAGGGGAAAGATCGGGGGTCCAATTTTCTACATTGATACCACCCTTGACAGTGAGATAAACCTTGTCGACATCTTCAGGGTACTTTTCAAAGTAGCGGGCAATGACCTCGAGGTTTTCCAATGGTTCTGGTTTGCCGTAGAAATCAGCGGAATTCCACAAAACAATGCCCGAGGAATTTTCCACGCTTGATTTCATGGCAGCAAAGCACGTTTCGTCATCAAGTTTTCGGGCTGGGTCGCACGTCAAACCCATAGTGCCGTATCCGGTAGCATCAATTTCATTGCCGTTAAACTTTACCATTTTTGTAAGAGCCTGTTAGAAGAGTTTTGAGGATTGAATTGACAAGTATGAATTATGTGAATTTCATGCCATTTTTATATTGTGAAAAAGTGACGCCACGGTGGAAATAAGTCACAGTCTTAAACTCCGTGAATTACGTAATGATTCCCCGAGCCGCAGCGGTTCCGCCCGACGCTTTGCCAGCCGATGCTTTGTCAGCCAGAGGTTTATTTCCGTGATCAGCATAACCAGGGGTAGTAGTCTTGATTAGATAAATACGGAGTTAGATTTGCCGTTGCTGAACGGAGAAAGTACCAAGAATCATGGTGATACATAACTATTCCAATCAACATGGCCATGGACTTTGGAAGTTGAATCTCCGGACTTAATGCCAGCGATTTCGCCGATCGCACCCTTCAAGAAAACAGACTGCATTGAGTAGAACAGTAGCCCTATATTCTATTATACTCAATGGCCATAGCAGGTGAACGACCGATGGGCAGACAATTGATACGCATGGTTTTATTGAATAGGATAGGGTTATCCAAACAATACACACACACACGGTTTATTGGAAAGACAGACTGACAATGGAACAAATTATTCATTCAAAAACTAAAATTATTTATATGCAAGTAGAAAGAGAAAGGAAAAAGAATAGAAAGGAAAGGTAAGGTCCGGAGTGCGGCTTTTTACAAGACACCGCCTTGAAGAACACCGCCGAGCACACCACCGTTAGAGGTAGAGCTAGAAGAATGAGCGTTGGTGTTACCAACACCGCCGGCGTCACCACCATTGCCGCCGTTGCCACCGTTACCAGAAGCGACACCGATCAAGTTATCTCCACCGTTACCGCCATTGCCACCTGGGCCACCGATACCACCATTGTCAGCACTGTTTTGTCGCTTCAAGATGCCACCTTGCAAGGCGCCGCCAAGCAAACCGCCGTTAGAGTTGGAGCTAGAGGAGTGTTGGTTGGTGTTACCAACACCACCGGCATCACCACCATTGCCACCATCACCACCGTTACCAGATGCAATGCCAATCAAGTTGTCACCACCGTTCCCACCGTTGCCGCCTGGGCCACCGACACCACCGTTATCACCGTGGTTTTCTTGTCGCTTTCGCAAGATCCCGCCTTGCAAAGCACCGCCAAGCAAACCACCGTTCTGAGTTTCAGAAGATTGATGTGCGTTAGTGTTACCGACACCACCTGCATCACCACCATTACCGCCATTACCACCGTTACCAGAAACAACACCGACCAAGTTATCGCCGCCGTTGCCACCATTGCCACCTGGACCGCCAATGCCGCCGTTGTCGGCACTGTTTTGTCGCTTCAAGATCCCGCCTTGAAGAGCACCGCCAAGCAAGCCGCCATTGGAGTTAGATGAGGATTGATGTTGGTTGAGGTTGCCGACACCGCCAGCATCACCACCGTTACCACCATCACCGCCATCGCCAGAGACAACGCCAATCAAGTTATCACCGCCGTTGCCGCCGTTACCGCCTGGACCACCAATACCGCCGTTATCTGCGCTATTTTGTGGAGCTGGAGCAGCCAAAGCAATAGCAACGAGTGTCAAGAGAGTAGCAGAGAACTTCATAGTGGTAAAAATGTATGTGTGTGTTTGTAGTGGTAGTAGATTGTAGAAGAGAATGAATCTGATGAAGAATTGAAACGAGAAAGAAGACCAAATGGTTCCCTTTTTATATTCCAATTTCCAAACAGTTCTGATACTTTTCTAAACACTAGCCATTTGAGAAGTGTTTGAATGGCAAGAGGCTGTCGATATTGGCTGGGCAATCGGTCGCCTGATCGGCAGGTGGAAAGGCACAGATTTCGGCGCGGCGGGCGGCGCACTGTCAAAAAACGGTTTGATTGATCGAGGGATGATGATGCTGATCTCAATCAAATAAAGGCGGGTTTTGCTGCACCTCGATCTCGATGCCCGATTGTGGCTAGCAAATCGGTCTCGATTTTTCTACGCTTGATGTTTGTGTTTATATTTGCTATAGGGGAATAATCTTAGATGGTGGGGCGGGTGTGGACGCTTAATTGCCTGGGGTGACGCAATCATGATCAACGATTGGACGGCAAAAGGTGGTCCGCTAACTCATAAAGAAGATTTATTGAATAATCATGCAAGAGAATAAGAAGGGAGTGTGGTCATGGCAACCTCCAATGTCAATTTATGTGAGGAGACAAGGTTGGTAATGGCATCCCAGGTACTGTAATAAGATGACGCTGACAGGGTGAGTAGACATGCTTGCTGCCAATTTAGTAGTTGCATGTCAATTTTACGCCTCACTAAGTGTGCAGTGGCTACAAAATTACGCTACATGAAATAATATATTTTTCAAATAAGCTAAGCAGCTGAACATTTGCTTTGAAACGAGCTTTGTTTGGTTCCAGATCTACTAGACCGAGGACAATTATTCTCTGAAGAATCGAGAATTGTTGATCAAGAAAATGGATTCATGAGAAGTTTATGTGTACTCTCTTACGGTTCTCGAAGGTATGCCTTCCAATCAGTACCTTGTTTATTTTAAGATCTAACTTACATGACCGGAGGAAATTGCTCTAGAGGGTGGAGAAGCCATGAATGCTGATCTGTCAACTTTTGGCTACGTAATTCGAACAAATTTACAACGTCAAGCCAATAGATGAACGGAATAAAGCTGGCACGATGTAATTTCCAGCAAGGATGAGATGCTGCTAGCTTCAATACAAATTGTGATGTTTACCTTCAATCGTATACCATCGTTGCGATTGCAAACACAACCAAACCGTAGATGATAATAAACTGCTTGCCCTCATAGGATACTTTCTAAGTTTGTTATGTTTTCATGTTTTATGAACTGACGATATATTGGCAATACTAACAAAGATTGATAAGATGTCTACTAGCTATCTCGATCCTATAAATAATTAAAGATGGATGCTAAATACAAATGGCGGTACCACCATACTGTTCCTCGCGTAAACAAACACATCCCCCGATTACATCAGGAACCAACCAGGTTTCCAGATCGAGAGACAGATCTTACCCACATGGTGGGAAAGCGAGGTTCTAGAAACCTGAGCTATAACACTTGCGTCAACAATCGGAAATAGTGATCGACGGGGGGCTGATAGATGCGTGAAGAAAGTGGATCGGAGAGAAACAATAAGCGTGTATACAGGTGTGGGTGAGTCTGGTGATTTGCGGTGCCAATTATATCATTTATTTGCTTGGTATAACGTATTATGTTCCTGGTTCAGGAACGCTTTTTTCTCCGTCCTTTTCATTATCCTTGCTTTCAATGCGGTGCATTGTTTATATTGATGATATTATAATATTTGTGATTAACCGCAAAAGTTATAATAAGCTACTTCATTCGCAAATAAATCAATTACTATTATGTTAGTAATACAATAGCATGGTTTCACAATGCAATTAAGATGATAATATCCAGTTCGATTCTAATTAATACAATGCTAGAAGCTTCAAAAGAAGCTCAAACATAAAGACCAGATAGCCCGATGAGAGGCGGCGGCGATCTCGATCACTCAATTACACCAACGTCCAGCTTCGGCAATTTCTCGATACTTCTACTGTATTGTTTCATCAGTAGCCTCTATCTGCTGATCATCCCTCTCTTCCCTTTTCCCCCACGCCATTTTAAACTAGGCTTGCCATGTCAAAATCGGGAAGGAGGTAAATAAATGGCGTTCAAGCGTATTGACACACCACCCTCAACTACATTTAACTGGAATAAATCTGAAGGTAAAAAAACTATATAAGACGGCACGTTCTCTCGACTTCATTTCAATTTTAATCATCATCCAATTCTTCTAAGTTCACCTTCACTTCTAAGAACTTGATTACCTACTTTTATCTTTTTTTACCACTACATTACAAATACATACACTCATTCCACAAAATGAAATTCTCAGCTACTCTCTTGACACTCGTTGCTATTGCTTTGGCTGCTCCAACACCACAAAACAGCGCTGATAACGGCGGTATTGGTGGTCCGGGCGGTAACGGCGGCAACGGCGGTGATAACTTGGTTGGCGTTGTCTCTGGCGATGGCGGTGATGGTGGTAACGGTGGTGATGCTGGCGGTGTCGGCAACCTCAACCAACATCAATCCTCATCTAACTCCAATGGCGGCTTGCTTGGCGGTGCTCTTCAAGGCGGGATCTTGAAGCGACAAAACAGTGCCGACAACGGCGGCATTGGCGGTCCAGGTGGCAATGGTGGCAACGGCGGCGATAACTTGGTCGGTGTTGTTTCTGGTAACGGTGGTAATGGCGGTAATGGTGGTGATGCAGGTGGTGTCGGTAACACTAACGCACATCAATCTTCTGAAACTCAGAACGGTGGTTTGCTTGGCGGTGCTTTGCAAGGCGGGATCTTGCGAAAGCGACAAGAAAACCACGGTGATAACGGTGGTGTCGGTGGCCCAGGCGGCAACGGTGGGAACGGTGGTGATAACTTGATTGGTATTGCTTCGGGTAACGGCGGTGATGGCGGCAACGGTGGTGACGCCGGTGGTGTTGGTAACACCAACCAACACTCCTCTAGCTCCAACTCTAACGGCGGTTTGCTTGGCGGCGCCTTGCAAGGTGGCATCTTGAAGCGACAAAACAGTGCTGACAATGGTGGCATCGGTGGCCCAGGTGGCAATGGTGGTAACGGTGGTGATAACCTTGTCGGTGTTGTTTCTGGCAATGGTGGTGATGGTGGTAACGGCGGCGATGCCGGCGGTGTCGGTAACACCAACTTGCATTCTTCCAACTCCAACTCCAACGGCGGTGTGCTCGGTGGTGCCATCCAAGGCGGTATCTTGAAGCGACAAGAAAACCACGGTGACAATGGTGGCGTTGGCGGCCCAGGTGGTAACGGCGGCAACGGTGGTGATAACTTGATTGGTATTGCTTCGGGTAACGGCGGTGATGGCGGCAACGGTGGTGACGCTGGTGGTGTCGGTAACACCAACCAACATTCTTCCACTTCCAACTCTAACGATGGGTTGCTTGGTGGTGCTTTGCAAGGTGGTATCTTGTAAGTAAACTCAGCATTATCTTAAATACCTCGCCTACCATCCTTCCATTGCATTATTCTTTTCTTTTTCTATTCGACTTTTTCTGTACATGTACAATTTTTTTTAGTTCCTTATTATAATCCATTTTCATGAATATATTTTCATTTTGACTTTGCAAAAATACACCCTCTTTTTAACCTTAATGATCTCATCGAGATCTAGGGGTGCAAGATCCAAGATGCGGCTCTCTCCCTGTCCCCCAATCGAGATCCGATCGCGTCCAAATCGCGTCTCAAATTTTTTTTTCGCTCCCATTTTCTCAATTTAATTAAATTACCACAAAAAAAAATCTTTTTTATATTTTACGTGTCGCGACTTGAACTTTTTTTTTTCCCTTCCTTCAACAACACACACAATGACAGATTTACTTGATGATTTAATGAGTGGAGGCAATGGAATGGATAAATCCTCTCCAGTACCACCACCATCATCTTTCGCTGGTCGAATGACCGATGATGACAGACAACAACAACGACAACATAACATCCCTTCATCGTCGTATGGCCATGGCGGCATGAACAGTGACCCATTCCCACACGACACACATGATCATGATGATGCGCCAGCAGAACGTGTCCGACCACAAGCATTCAATATCCAAGGGATCCCAAAGGTAGGCGATTCGGCGGGTGAATTGGTACGACAGAATTTTGAACAGTTTTTGGAAGAGTACCAAAGCGAGTATGAAACAGGGTATGGCGGACGATACTACATTGCGTTGATCCACGGGTTAAAAACGTATGAAATTTCCACGTTTTATGTCGATTATGAGCATTTGGCTGGGTTTGCTCCTGAGGGGTTGACTGAAGCGATTACTACGCAGTATTACCGGTTCTTGCCGTATTTGCAGCGTGGGCTGAAGAATCTTGTCAAGAAATACGAACCAGAGCTTCTTTACGGACAGACTGGTGGTAAAGGTGATGGGTCAACGCAAGGTTATAATTCCGCTACTGGTGGAACAAGTACGACTTCTGCCGAGGACAATGAACGAATTTTCCAGATTGCATTTTACAACTTGCCAAAGGTTGATCGAATTCGTGATTTGAGAACAGAAAAAGTGGGTCAATTGATTAGTATATCTGGTACCGTAACGAGAACCAGTGAAGTACGACCGGAATTATACAAGGCGACATTTACATGCGACGCGTGCAGAGCTATCGTGGAAGGTGTGGAGCAAGTGTTCCGATATACGGAGCCGTACATGTGTCCTAACCAGACATGCCAGAACCGAACATCATGGAGTTTGAATGTATCAAAATCACAATTCGTCGATTGGCAAAAGGTGCGTATTCAGGAGAATTCAAACGAAATCCCGACAGGGTCCATGCCACGAACACTTGATGTGGTTCTACGAGGGGAAATTGTAGAACGAGCCAAGGCTGGTGATAAGTGTGTATTCACCGGTACTGAAATTGTCATTCCAGATGTGGCACAGCTAGGTTTACCAGGTGTCAAGCCAACATCGTTGAGAGATAACAAAGGAGCAGGACGAGGTGCCGAAGGGATGGATGGTGGTGTACAAGGTTTGAAGGCACTTGGTGCTCGTGATTTGACGTATAAACTTGCGTTCCTAGCTTGTTATGTGAAGGAAGCAACGACTCGTGATAAAGCCACCAGTGATGTACGTGGGGATGGTAACCAAGGTGAAGAAGAACAAGACGAGTTTTTGGAGTCGCTTGATCAAGGTGAAGTGGATGAATTGAAGGAAATGGTGCATAGTGATAATATCTACTCCAAACTTGTAGCGTCCATTGCTCCAACCGTATGGGGTCACGAGCTGATCAAGAAAGGTATCTTATTGCAGTTGATGGGTGGTGTACACAAGACGACTATCGAAGGGATCAATCTTCGAGGTGATATTAATGTGTGTATTGTGGGTGATCCATCTACTTCCAAGTCACAGTTCTTGAAATACGTATGTGGATTCTTGCCTCGTGCAGTGTACACGTCGGGTAAAGCTTCATCTGCAGCAGGGTTGACTGCTGCGGTGGTAAAGGACGAAGAATCTGGCGAGCATACTATCGAAGCTGGTGCATTGATGTTGGCCGATAACGGTATCTGTGCCATTGACGAATTCGACAAGATGGATATTGCTGATCAGGTGGCTATTCACGAAGCAATGGAACAACAGACCATTTCGATTGCCAAGGCTGGTATCCAGGCAACGTTGAACGCTCGTACATCGATCCTTGCTGCTGCTAACCCTATTAACGGCCGATACAATCGAAAGGCGAGTCTACGAACTAACATCAACATGAGCGCTCCTATCATGTCTCGATTCGATTTGTTCTTTGTGGTGCTTGATGATTGCAATGAACGAATCGATACGAGCTTGGCTAGTCATATCGTCGACTTGCATATGATGCAAGACGAAGCTATCCAGCCGCCATACTCTACTGAGCAGTTGCAACGATATATTCGGTACGCTCGAACATTCAAACCGGTTATGACAAAGCCAGCACGAGATTTGATGGTGGAACTGTACAAGGAACTGCGATCTGATGATGCACAGGGGCTGGGTAGAAACTCGTACCGAATCACAGTACGTCAATTGGAATCTATGATTCGATTGTCGGAAGCTATCGCACGGGCAAATTGTGTTGATGAGATTACCGAGCAGTTTGTACGAGAAGCATATAATCTTCTCCGACAATCTATTATCCATGTTGACAAGGACGACGTGGAGATTGACGAAGATGATATTCAGGTTCCAGATACCACAGAAGCGGAAACCCAAAGTGATACGATACATGATTCTGAGATGCAAAATAGCGATGATCAGTCACAGCAGCAACAGGCATCACAACAGCAACAACCAGCTCGACAAAAGACTAAAATTACGCATGAAAAGTACGCCAGTATTTTGAATATCATGGCTCAAGCTATCGCCGAGAACGAGCGACAGGGCGGTGAAGGTGTCAATGCTGCAGACTTGGTCATGTACTACTTGCATAGTCAGGAAGATAATATCCCAGATGAACAAACGTACTACGCCGAGCAAGAACTTGCGCATAAGGTGTTGAAACGACTAGTCAAGGATAATATTTTGATGAAGTTTATGGGTGAAGGGTTTGCTGATGAAGAAGGTAATATTGAAAACGCACAGGCTCGTGAAGAAAATGCTCTATTTATTCTACACCCTAATTTTGCTGATCCTACTGCAATGGATACTGCTAATGAGATGCCATCTCGAGCTGATAATGTTCCAGAGGGTGAGGAAGCATCTGCATAGAAAACCATAATGTAAAATGTACTAAATGAATATATGTGTTAACTATACTTTTTCTTTTTCAAACCTCATTTCCATACCGTATGCAAATGCAAATAGCTGACACGTTAAATCTCCATTTTCGCGTCGTTCACAATTTTTTTTCAGATCGGGCTTAGTCAGAACGCGTCCAAAGCGCGCCACAATTTTTTTTTATAAAAAACGCACTCTTTTTTCCTCGATTTCTTTCTTTCTTTTCCCTCTTTTCACTTCACTTTCTCTCTTCATACTTTTAACGCATATCATATTGTATCTAATTACATTAACATCATCATCATGTTGGAAGCTAAACTCGAACAAGCAAACCTCTTCAAACGTCTCATTGAATCCATCATGGGTTTGGTTCACGACTGTAACTTTGATTGCACAGACACGGGCTTGTCAGTACAAGCCATGGACACGTCCCATATTGCTCTTGTAGCACTCAACCTCGAAGCCGAAGCATTCAAGTCGTATCGATGTGATCGAAACATGACACTCGGCATGAACATTATTTCTCTTAACAAACTTCTTCGATGCGGTGGCAACGATGATGAACTTACTTTGCAAGCTGAAGACAACGCCAATATCTTGTCAATGGTGTTTGAAGAAACAAAACGAGACAAGATCTCGGAATTCAACTTGAAGTTGATGGATATCGACCAAGACCATTTGTCGATTCCAGAAGCTGACTACTCTGCCGAAATCACCATGCCATCATCTGAATTCATGAAGATTTGCCGAGATTTGAGCAATCTGGGTGATTCCATCAAACTTGAATGTGCAAAGGAAGGTGTCCGATTCTCCTGTCAAGGTGAAGAAGGTGATGGTGCTATCAATGTCAAGCCATTCGATGATCTCGAAAATGATGATAGCAAGAACATGTCTACTAAAGTCAACATTAGCGAACCTGTTTCTTCATCATTCAATGCCAAGTATTTATTAGAAATCTGCAAGGCTGCCAGTTTGTCTAGTCAGGTGCATATTCGAATTTCTCCAGAAGTGCCGGTGGAAATCGAATACAAGTTGTCCAAGGGTCACTTGAAGTACTTTTTGGCACCAAAGCTTGATGATGATAACTAATTGTCTACGTAATAGTATAGTAATCTAATCTAATTCTCCATCCACTAGTATTCATTATTCCCCGTTTTGGTTGTTTGCGCTGTGTGTTTCTGGCGGGCGCAGAAAATGACCCAAAAAAGGGCGCGGCGGCGGCGGCGGGCGGAGAGAACGCGCTGCATTTTTTTTGTTTATTTTTGTAAACATCAACATCATCAACGTAATAATAAACAAACTGCATTCAAAGACCATGTCCTTTAACAATGGCAATACGTCCATGGAGGTCGGTACACAGGATTGGATGGATGCAGAAATTGCACGTGTACAGCAGCAAGTACAGCAGGATGTAGAGGATTTCTCATATGCTGCACGAAGGGAATTAGAATGGATCTCGGAGTATATGCGGGAATTGACAGAGACACGGTATGTGAAATGACAATAAGATATTTATATATGAATGAAGCTAACAAAGAACAAAACAGATCGGATAGTGATTTGATGGCGTTACTACAAACTCCAGGGAAACTGAAAGGGGCAATGTCGCCACGGAAATTACGGTTGATGGGGAACAGTGCAATGAAATTGGCACCTGGTGGTGGACATGTACATTTTAACCAGTCGCCAGTACGATCAACTACACGGGTGTCGCCGTTTAAGATTTCCAAGAGTCCAATGAAGTTTGGTCAGCTGTTGAGTGATGCGAAACGGTTGGAAAAGAAGGAGGACGAGAAGGAGAAGGCGAAGGTTGAAGAAAAGGTGGAAGATGAGGATGATGGTGATGCATCGTTTATGCGGATCCGTAAAAGCATTCGACATGATACCCAGGATACAAAGAATGCAGTTTCACAGAAAATGGAGATTGATGAGGAACCAGAGAAGAAGGAACGCCAGGATCAACAACCAACAACTGCAAAAAGTCCGGCAACTGCAAAGAGCCCAGCAACTAAAATGCCTTCGTCTATTCCGTCACCTGTGAGATTACAACAACCGAAGGTTAAAGCAGATTCGCCAGTAAAAAAGAAGACAGATGAGAAGTCTATCGAGACAAAACAAGATACATCATCACGACAAACAAGATCTGCAGCAGCAGCTAAGAACGACTCAAAGGTGGAGCAGGAGACGGTTTGGCAAGAAAAACCAGAAGAGCAAACATCAAAATTATACCCAGATCTACCGAAATCTAAACTTAAGACTGAACCAGAACAGCCTGCTCCGAAGACTGACGACCACCACCAGCAGCAAGATCACGTTGATGGATTCGAGCCAATAAAGGACTCGCCAGCACGACCAGTTAATACCGGTAACACAACAGCAACCACACCTGCGCTCTCCAGCAATCAATCAACAATTTTCGAATCCGACAGCGAAGATGAAGATGTGAAACCGGTTGTAAATAAATCGTCGTTTGGTTTCACTGGCCTGCCGAAGAAAGAACCAGTAATTAAGAAATCATTTGCAAAGACGCCGTCTACTTCTGTTTCTGTATCGCGAAGCGGCGACACGTCGATGGTTTCCAGGATCTACAAGGACCCGACATCGTTCGAAGCGAAAATGGCTCATCTACAGCCAAAGAATGAGGCGGCTGATTCTATTGGTGACGAGGACCATCATAGCAGTAGCAAGCATACACTCAAAACGGATGTTGATGTGCCTGCCACCAGCAACTCTAGAGTATCAGTGCATTATCCAAAGATTGAAAACACACCAAATCTGTCGAAGGAGCCTGCTGCAGCTGCTGAAAGTACGCCATTGCCAAAGAGCGTGAGTCAGTACTCTATCGATGATGAATTGTCTCCTCCATCAGCTTTCAAGGACCCTGCGCCTACAGCAGCAGCTACTACAATAAAGAAGGAGCAACAAAAACCGTCCATGCCTGCGCCTGCCGCTGTTCAAGCTACCTCCTCGTCGCCATCTCGTACACCATCACGATACAGATCGAATGCTTCGGCACCAAAACCATCGCCATTCAGATCGCCTTTACGACCGTGGCGAGCTGCCACTGGCGCAACAACGGTGGAAGCAAGTGGAGAACTGTCGAAACCGTCCTCTCCAAGCAAGAAGAAGTCGGATGAAAGTGCAAAGAGTGCAAGTTCCAAGGGATCTACCTCTACCAATTCACCAAGTGCTAACTCTCTGCTTGCGTTTGCTAATGGTATGTTCAAGTCCGCACGGAACATCTTTGGTAAAAGTGAACAAGATGCTTCGCCAAAAAGAGTGGCTAGTAAGGAATTGCAGAGGACGCAATCGCAACTTTCACGGCAACCAAGCAGACAAGAGCAGCGACAGCAACAACAACAACAACAGCAGCAGCAAGATCAGGAAACTGGGGAGCAGCCAGGAACTGCTAAAAAGACTACAAATTCAACAATTAGCAGACTTATGGCACCAACATTTGCCAGTTCGACCCGGTCAGCTGCCAAGGGCCAGGCGTCACCGTCAAGAGATAACAATGCTAATAACTACCATATGAGTCCGCTGGCGGAAAAGAAAGGTATTTATCCGGATTTGTCAAAGAATAAGAAGGTTGAGCGAGCTCCTTCGCCATTGAAGCAGCAGCAACAACAGCAGCGGGTTGAAGAGACCAAGACGCAAGCACAAGTACAAGCATCGGCACAGCCAGCAGCCAAGACTCAGTCGCAAACGGAAAAGAAGACTGCGGCAACTCGAGGGTTAGCTGGTAAAGAATTAGCTGCGAAGAGACCAGCGGCTAGTAAGCCTACCGCTGCTTCTTCTTCTTCAACGTCCACAGCCTACTCATCGTTGCCTAAATCCAATCAGACTGCGAGCAAGAAACCACAGCAGGCGCCTCAACAACAGCAGCAGCAACAGCAAGCTAAACAGCCGCTTCATGTCAAGGTACCTACCGCAGCTAACCGTGAGCAAAAGAAACCCGCTGGACGGTTATCGAATTCGAATTCGTCTTCGTTAACAAACACTGCATTACCTGTCAAGACCGCGTCGGTTGCTCGTGCCAATACTGTTGCTGGTAATCATCAAGCCGCAGCAGCAACAGACGCAGCCAAGAAAGAAGAGCCCAAAACGTTAAAGAGAAATGCAGCACTGGAACAGCAACGACAGCAACAGTCACAAACTCAAAGACCGAAACGTACAAGTGATCAAGCGGGTCTAGATTCTCCGTTGGAAAAGAAAGCTACTCGAGTATCACAGTTATCCAAACCTGCCGCATACAAGTCGCAACAACAACCATCGTTGATGAAGACTGCCATGAAGAACAACATGCCGACAGTTGAAGGTGTCAAGTTCTCCAACGATACTATCCGATTCGCTTCATCAACCCAACAGACGAAACCCCAATCGCAGTTCCAGTCTCAGTCTCAATCGCAGCAACCGCCGCAATCTCAAACCCAGTTCCATTACGCAAAACAGCAGCCACCACAAGCAGCTTCATCCAGTTCGAGTTCAGGTAACCCGTTCCGACAATTACCTACAATATCAAACCACCAATCGACTGCAGTTGCTACTCCAACAGCCAAGCACAAGTCGTCATCATTATCATCGACATCTACACAGCAAAATGCTGGTGATAACATTGAGTTGCCTGATATCATGTCTGAATCCGAGGATGATAATGATGGCAATGTACTTCAAGACTGGGCTAATTCACCAGAACTACGAAGCATGCTACTGAAACAGCAGCAGGTGAACCCGGATCAAGTGTTTGGCCCAATCGCTCCATTGCAATTGGACGAGATTTTCAAGTCTTCGACTCGGTTGTCAAGGTTTAGACCACGAAGTTCGTCTGCTAATTGGAATAGCGGGGATAAGTTGACTGCAGAAGAAGCTGAAAAGTATGCCATTGATATGGGGTACCAGCGTTAACCCCCCTAGAGACATGACATAACCCATGTCCCTTTTTGTGTCCTTAACGACACGACTATATTTATACATATTTTGTTAGAGGATTAAAGAAAAAAAAAGAGAATAAATTACATACCCCTGTCTACTAGCTAGTCTCTCTGCGCTTCCTTCGCTCGCGCTATTGCTCATCTATTCAATTGGCTTTGCACACTTGCGCAACTCTTCTTGACCAGTCAGAGCACACCGCATAGTCTGCCAATCAACCGGATACATATGCTGCCCCGCAGCAGACTTTGCAAATATGACCCCCAAGTCATTCTTCGCCGTTGACAAGTAATAATTTGCAGTATCACCGAGCGAAATCACCACGGCACGAACAATATCCCCCGGTTTGAAACAATCTGGAATCTTGACTTTATCCCGTTCAGTAGCTCGAACATCCTGTACCCGAATAATCGCGCCAAACCCTTCACCTACATCTGTACTAGACGCAGCAGCGGATGCTGATGTAGCTGTAGTGACACCTCTTGCACTCCCATTGATACCAGTACCTCCATCGGCTGCTACTGCGCCTTGATTCTCAATTACCAAGATTTCAGCATGTGCTTGTCGAGATGTAAGCCTGGTGATACGGCATAGCACTATATCTCCAACATTGGGGAGTACTGATGTCGTTTTGCGTACCGGTGCTGTCGTCGTGGCGCTAGATGATGTATCCTTATTGTATGGGTTCTCTGGTGGTTCCACTGATACGACAAAGTGGTTGTTGTTATTCGATGTGGAAGTGGACGTAGAAGTAGATGATGCTGGATCTTGCTGAGTTACAGCGACGATACCCACGAGTGTTGCAGTGATGACCTGGACCCCGTTCATATCAGTAAGTGTTGCGCCTACACCGGCAGAATACTTTCTGAACACGCCATCTTTCTTTTCTATTACAGGACTAATGATTTGCCCCGGCACAACGTATCCTGGCACTGACATTTCTGATCTATTTCTTGCTTTCGCTTTGTATACTGACGTATAGTAGTGATGATGTTGAAAAGGGCAGAAAAAAAAAAGTTTCCCGCGGCGGGCGCGGCGTGGGCGGCGATTAAAAATTTCAAAACATCGCATCGGCCACAAGATATAGACGCAGTTGACATTACACAATGGACAAGATCACAGACGACGATATCATTAGCGAATGGGAAAAACGCCGATACAAGCCGGCAGAAGGCGACCCAGAGTTGCCGCCACAGCTCCGTGAAATGCGCGGGAAATCCGCCGAAGAAGCAGCGGCAGAATTGAAGAAAATGCCGTTCTTCATGACTAAGCTCGAGGATGGGGAAGAGAATGAAACTCTTGAAGCACTCAAAGCATTAGCATATGAAGGTGAACCGGATGAAGTGGCAGCCAATTTCAAAGAACAAGGCAACGATTGTTACCGTGCAAAGAAATACCACGATGCTATTGAATTTTACACAAAGGCAATTGCTACGCAGTGCGGCGTCGACGATATCAACATCTCGTGCTACCTTAACCGTGCTGCATGCCAACTTGAACTCCGAAACTACCGTAAATGTATTACCGACTGCAAACTTGCGCTCAAGATCGACCCAAAGAGTCTCAAGGCGTTGTACCGATCAGCTAGGGCGTATAACGCCGTGGACCGGCAGGACGAGGCGATTGAATGTATTGAATACGGATTGACTATCGATTCCACCAGCAAGGCTTTGCAAGAACTACTAACTAAATGCCGTGACCGGCGCACCGCCCTGCGTGAACTAGAAGCTAAGCGAAAAGCACGGGAGGAACTTAAACTCACCAAGCAGCGGAACTTGGAACTAGCCATCCAAGCTCGTGGGTTCACTCGAATGAAAACGTCAAAACGTGAAGGCTCGGGAGGCGGCGCAACAGGTGCTGAAGAAATGAAAGTGAAATTAGAAGACGAGATGGACCCTCATTCGGATTTGCTTGTGCCGATTTTGTGTTTGTATCCATTGGAAATGGAGTCGGATGCGATCCAGCCACAGCCGGCTGACCATGTTGCAGTACAGGATATTCTGGCAATGGTGTTTGAAGAGAATCCTGGGTGGTTCCAGAAATCCGAGAACCATGTTAAGGATTATGCGCTAGCTAATTTGCAAGTGTTTGCTCAAACAGCGACCGGTGGGTTGGCCAAGGTGGGGAAAAAGTCGACGATATCCAAGGTGTTGGCGACAAAGCAGCCGGTGTTGCCGGTGATTGATAATACGTGTCGGTTGTATATCGTGCCTAAGAATCGAGTTGATGAGTTTACTAGTTCGTGGGTGAAGCAGGCCGCTGCTAATATGCTTGTGCCTGTCGATGAATAGAAGGAGATAGTAGCATAGTACCGTTTATAGACTCAACAAGGACTACTGACAACCGCCGACTCAGCAACTCGCTATTATATTCTCCATTACCTCTTTCAAAATGTGACAATTGGAATAAATACATGCATTTTCAATAGATACACAAATTGCTTAGATACATAACTACATGGCGGTATGGATGTTCTATGCCGGATTACACTTTTCAATAGTACAATCAAACATGGCCAAATTCAACGGCACATCATTCACTCCCATCGAAGGCGTCGCATCCTCCAATAAATCAAAACTTCGCACCGATACTTCACTATACGTGCCACTATTTCGATCACACACCATCAACCCATCCAAGTACGACGTGCCACCTTGCCCCGTTATTGACCTCTTACCTGCCATTCCTCCGACTCCCATACCACCACCTCCAACTGCTACTTGGACACCTGTCGGGACAGATGTGGGCGTGGTTGCCGCGGACGGTGGTTTGAGACTGATACCACGCACATGCGCACCCGAAGCTGACCGTGGAGTAGATGTTGTTGATACATGCGCTGAAGCTGGCGTCGTCACTTGTCCATCTGAAATCTCCCCGCGGAATGTATTCAAACAATCAATGAGTAACCCATTGAGCTCTGTTGCTGACCCAACAACCGACGTCTCCAGCAGTTGAGTTAACCCGTGCTCCAGTTTATCTCTTAGTTGCAGCATTTCCGGTGTGAAACTTTGACAATGGATCGTGGCAATCTTTGCAAACAACCAGATAGCATCCTTGATATCTGAACTCGTTGCAGGACCAATCGAAACTTCCTCTTGCTCGTCAGCATTAGCCATCTCAGTGTCATCATCCCCGTTTCCAGTCGGCTTGTCACTATCTTCATCGTCTTCCGTGTTCATAGCCTCGCATAGATCAATCAACTTATCCAGGCACGCACCCATCTCAGTCGAGTAATGCACACACAAATTCTCGCTGGCCGAATCAGCAATTGCATCAACAACCTCAAACAGCGTCCCTACAGCATTCTGCTTCTTGCCTGTCGCAACCACCTGTGGGAAATGCTTGGAATGCAAAAATGCCAATTCCACCTGCAACAGCAACTTGCTCTTCACTGCCTTGTCGATATAAATCATCAAATCACCTACAACCTGACTCGATAGACCATCCTCGGATCTCGCTCGCAATGCACATTCCAAGATACATTCAACAAGCTCACTGATAGTATATGGTTGTTGATGATCTGCAGCACCACCTAAGGACGACGATGATGACAACACCTGCGGGCTTGTTGCTGCTGCTGTCGCTTGCATCATTAGCATTTCA
>JAKTQM010001265.1:41738-56119 GCA_030558825.1 Blastobotrys niveus
AACCGCTCTTCCGATCTAGCATGAACCATGCTACCTAGGCCCACGTCCAAAGGACAACCCTGTCACCCGACGACAGGCGTTTCTAGCAGCTGACATACACCACTGCCACCACCCACCAGAAGACGCCGTCGACGACAAAGAAGGTGACTGGCCCGGCGGGTCGGCACTATTGTTAACAGAACGATGCACATTAACCCTTCTAAGATAATCCATGTACGCATGCCCCGGCGTCACCTGCCACGTCTTCTTAATGGCACATTTAAACCATGGTTTCACCCGCATAACCCCAGTAAAGTACCAGTTACAGTTCTCCCATGTCATTACCATCATTGTCTCCCGCATACGGCCCTTAACTGTATAACTACTCAACCGCGTTATAGCATGGAGGCTCCCACCATGATAATGGTACAAGGTATAGTCACCAGATTCATCGAGTACACATGACTCAGGCTTCCCTACTTCGGTACCAATTATAAGCGATTTTGAGTGTTCATCAAACCATGAGCTAGGGATATATGGTCGAGTTAAAACGACTGGTGAACCGTTGGAACGAAATATATCCAGTCCTAGGGTACTAAGTAGAGCGTTGAGGTAGTCACTCTCACCAGAATCCTTATAAATAGTGTATGCCTGGTCATAATCGCCATAGATACAATTTACTTTTGGAGGCGGGATAGAATAGTTGCCAAACACAACGTCAGGTTGTGACTGGTGTCGTTGATGGCGGCATATGAATGGTCCATGTTGCTCTGTTGGTGGTAGTAGCGTGGCTTGGTACGGTGGAGGGCATAAACGGCAGGATGAGCTTTGTAGATGTTGAGAGAGATTGACACGGTGGTTCTCCATTGGGATCGCTGATCCGCTCTGACGAGCAGAGTTCTGCATGGTGTGATTGTGTGTTTGTTTGTTTGAGAGTGATGGATGTACGGTGTCTCCTCTTTGTATCTTGTTTAATCCGTCTAATCAAGCGTATATACATACCACATAAAGGCAATTAGAAAGATTCTCTTCTGTTATTGCTTGCCGTATTCGTATGTTCCTCGTGAAACTGGCTAGAATAGTAGGATCCAGCCCGGACGGCGGCGCCGATTAAGCCGCTCCAAACCCATTACGTTCAATGATTTGGAGTACAATACACTCGAAAGAAGTGCGACAGTTCAATTTCTCTAGATGATATGACTATATACCTACACAATGTCGTCGACAAGTCTCACCTCCCCCGTCACTCGTTTACTCGACATATGTCTCTAGGTTCATGCTATCCACCACTATGACCTCCCGCCTTAAGGCGGCAAAATGTGCTAACGGCGAATGAGTAGAATAGCATTACATGGAATTACTTTTTCTCTCCAGGTAGGCAATGTACGCATGTTGGGGCGTTGCCTGCCACGTCTTCTTGATGGCATACTTGAACAATGGATCCACCCTCATCACCCCAGTAATATACCAGTTATGTCCCTCCCATGCATATACTACCATTGTCTCCCGTTTCTTACTCACGACTGTAAAGCTAGACCACCGTGTTATAGCATTGAGACTCCCGTCATGGTAATGATACAATGTATAGTCGCCCGTCATATCGCGATTGTAGGGATTTTCCATCTTTCCTTCCCGACAAGCCGCAAGGGATTTTGAATATTCATCAAACCATGATTCTGGGATAAATTCTGGAGTTAAAAATACCGGTCCACCATTGGCTTCCAGTATCCGTAGCCCTAGGGAACTAAGAACAGCTTTAAGGTACCTGCTATCGGCCGTCTTTTTGAAAATGCGCCATGACTCCTCATAGTCGTTGTAGATACGAATATGGTTTGGTGGGGGGATATCGACCCATAAAGTATCTTTTGACTTTGTAGCGTGGTTGCAAAGCTGCTCCTCACCACGTCGTGCCTGACGGTGGCCGCATACGGGCTCGCCGCGCCGCGCTGCTCTGATTCTGATTCAGGTACAGTGATCTGCATAGTTATGTATGATTGTTTGGCTTCAATTTGATAAAAACCAAGTGTGAAAGATCAGGATGCGAACTGTCATTTATTTTATAGTCCGGCAAATATTATATAAACATGGCAATTATAGATGGTATTTTACTGCTTACCGCTTCCTGTAATGGGTAAAGGTAAATTCCACCAACTTGCGCTGTGGTACTTAACTGGCGCCCCAAAACAGGGATAAATAATAATTGGAAAGAACTTTTTAAAGAGACAGTTCACGATGGTCGATCTAGTAGGTCGCGCGACTCTTCGTGATGTGCAACGGCCATCAACAACATCATCAGCACCACCAAACTACACCGAAAGTCATGAAATAACTACAAATCTATAATAAATCATTGAGCTTATCTGCCGTACCATCAACTTGCATGTCTTTTCTACAGCCTCACTGAAACCACTAGTGCGGCTGTAGACGCCGCACCCCCACTCGTTAAAAATGTATTTTTTTGCTCCTCCTTTTATCACTTCTCTTTCCCCACAACCACCAATTTGCACACTTTATGATTAAATGCCATTGTTACCACTAGACAAGATACACAACTACGCTCGCGCAGCACACCTAGCAGTCCCCCTTGAATCACTAGATACCCAATTCCCAGATACTCCATGTGACGAGGACATCGGCGCTAGTTTTTATACCACCATAAAAGAAAAGTTAAAGTTTAAGCGCCGTAGCGTTGAGTACTTGGCCAGAGTCACAACCACAGCAAGACACGACATCCGACCATGTAAGTTCCGAAACAACTATTTAAAGCTCCTGCCCGCGCCAATAAACTACAACTTTGATACCTTCTGGTCAATTGATATTGACGGTACCATCAGCGACGACGACAATGATAATGTGGTGTATGAGAATATTCGTGAGACGCTGAGCGTTAAGCGCTGCGCCGCACAAGCCTACGGTGCGGCTGTTCGACCACCTACACCGCCAGTAGCCGCACGAGTCGTTGATTCCCATCGGCTCATAAGGTTCACGCTGCAGCATATGACGGAAAAAGGAGGTTCCGGTAAGATAAATGACTCGAAAATAGGAGGAGAAGCAATCCATGAGATGGTGGATGATGAGGATGAATGCTTTGTGCAAAGTCTTGACGAAAGTAGCATCAAAGGTACTGTAGCTGCATCGGACCCGCCAATGAGTCTAACCACGAACAGAAAGCCCGCAGCAATCGGACGTAAATACCACATGCTCTTACCGGGACGTCAAACGCGGGAAAGTTCCATCGGCGAGGTACCCGCGACTTTAAACGATACAACGGCAGACATAGCAGCAGCTTGCACGTCCAACATTAGCGAAGAGAGAATCACAGGAGACACAGATACAATGTTTACAAAGTACTACAAGAACTTACCTATTGATACTACGTACGCCGCAACACAGAACCTATTCGACTTGGACTCGGCTGTACCTGCATGGTATTTTAGTCAATCGACACTACTCTCCATGCAATGGCATCCCTTCGACAAGCAGCTGTCTTTCGGAGTGTTTTCAGACGACGACGAGCTAGATCTTCTTCCCATCGCCTTCGAACACACAGATGCCGTCAATCCTGTGCCAACTAAAGTGCCTCCACCAGTTCGATCGGACGGTATATCGCCACTTATGACAGGCGACGATGGCGAGAACAGCGGGCCGCCTAAAGACCGAGAAAAGAGTTTCATGACGCTGCTGACTGAGGATTTCGGCAGCACTATACCATTACCATCCGTCGATACCAACAACACGTCGGTCGTACCTCCCGAATCAATACCAGAGATTCTCCGGTTTTCCCGCTTTTTCAGCGACACATTCGAGCATCGCCACGACGACGATGGACAGTCTGTGAGCACACAGAATGTCGACAACAACCAAACGGTACACTCGGCTGAGACAAACAATAGCAACACCAACCAATCATTTTCATCATCTGCAAACACCACTGTTCTGCCAGACCTCCCCAGCGACCTTGCCATCGTCGCCAACACCACACTCGCAGCCAAAATGGTCGCTCGACTATCATCTACCGGCATGACCATTGTGGAACAAGACCTTGGTACACAATCCTGCCATTTCTACTTTTCCTTCACTGCCGGCGCCAAGCTTGTCTCTGCAGCACAGGCAAGCCAAGTCAACCTTAACGGCGACCTCATTGTTGCACGGGAGATCCACCAACTAGCAGTTCGAATGGATACACTTGTAGTAATGGTAGTATTCGATCCAGCGACGCCTGACTCCAATCGCCAGAGACTTCTGACCATGTTCCAACAGGAACTAAAAGGTGGGGATGACAATGTGTCAGTACATGCTGCCACTTCGAGCAATGTGTACAGTAAGATTTGCGAATTTGCCAAGGAGAATTGTGGGCCGCTGCCGCCGCGTATCCCGCCTGTAATACAGGATCCACAGGTTCAGTTCTTGTACGACGAATTACGTGTCAATGCTGTAGCAGCTTCTGTCGTGTTATCCGAAGTTTCGTTGCAGGATTTTTGCCAAATGCATCCAGCGCAAAGACAGGAAATGTACGACCAGATTGTGCCTGCCAAGGTGCTGGAGTACATTGCCCATTTGCAACAAGCACCGACTGGCTAGTAATATAGGCAATATAGAACCAGTAGAACAGCATCCCTTTAGTCTCTGTACAGTATACAATCCACAATATCGTCGCTCAACCCCATATTCATAGCCACCGCCGCCATCTCATCCGGATCCCTCCTCTGCCTTGACCTTCGAAAACTTGGCCCGTTCAATCGACCACTCCCATTCGACAAATGTCTATACAGTCCACTAACATCACTGATGGTACCATTTGTAGCACCATTACTACTACCACCACCAGGGACTGGTCGTTTTGGAGGCGGCGGAGGTGGAGGAGGTGACGACATCACCTCTGCTACCGGTACCTGCGCATTAAACCTCTGAATATACTCCATGTACGCATGCTCCGGCGTCGCCTGCCACGTCTTCTTAATCGCATACTTAAACAACGGCTTCACCGTCAACAACCCCGTAACGTACCAGTTCCGATTCTCCCATGTCATCACCATCATCGTCTCCAAATCCATCGACACCTTCCCCTCAGCATCTTTCAACTGGTACGTTGTCGTCCGTGTTATCGCATTGAAACTTCCAGCATCGTGACAAAAGTATAATGTATAATCCCCAGAATCGTCTACCTGGATATTAGTGCGCTGTGCTGTCGTCGCGTTGGTCATGATCAGCGATTTCGAGTAGTAATCAAACCATGAATCTGGTATGAATGCTGGCGTCATGAATACCGGTATAGCGTGGTCAGTCGCACGCCAGATTCGCAAACCAAGGCTACTTAGCACTACTTGGAGGTAATCACTATTCGTAGCATGCGAGTGAAACGCTTCATCAAGATCATGTTTAAGTCGAGTTACGTTTGGTGGCGGGATATCGATATATGTCTCATCCCCGGGATTTGTAAATTTCTGAAACACCATAAATGTATAACTAAGTGATTACTTTGTATCCTTGGCAATGGAGGTATGTGAGGTGAGGTGGGCCGGTATTTATATATGCATGAGGACCGTGCCGCCGCCTTGTTGGGATGCGGCATAAATAATAGTTACCAAGCTACTACGCCACCACCAGTATATATGAGGCAAAACGTGATTAAAGGGTGATCTGCTTTTCGTTTCATTTTTGGGCGTCTTTTTTCTTGACATATGAGGATTAGGGGCATGTCGTATTTAGCCGTGTGAATGTTTTAGATCTAGCACTAAGAGATCTAGCTAAACAACCTAAACCTCCGGCCCGAATACGTTTTACAACGTTAGGTATACACACACAGGAATAAATTAAAAAAAAAAATGCGGGCTAGTACAGAATAATAAGTTCATACTATACAAACCTTCCATGTCCAATCCCCGTTCTTCCATGCAGGGCAGAGAACGCCGATCCAGGTCGTTTCACTTTCCTCGGATCCTGCTCATTTGGCCTATTACCTTGCTGCGTGACAGTCTGTAAAATCTCAACACTATCTTTTCGACCAATCTTTTCGTTATACGCCTCAACAGCACTTGTTACGGACGAATTGGATCGCAGGCTATGGTTCGATGCTTTTGTAGTTGGTGACCCTTGGATCGGATCAAGCCCGAATTTCGTCTTGGGTGGTTTCCGTAGCAGGTAATCGTCTTCTTCCTGCATCAATCTCCTACTCCCTGTTGCTGATCTTCTTCCTTTATCATACAATGCACGATCAATGAACATGATGGATGAATTCCGCCTCGATGACGATACCGGTAGGTTTGACGGGCTACTGGTGCTTTTACTCAGCCCTCCTCCTCCGCCACCATTCACATGCTGATCATTAGGCGATGGTGTATTTACAGGAGACGGCGTCGCGGTATTAGTAGATGAACTCGGCGACCTTGTAGGTGTAACTGGTTTCGGCAGCGAACTCTTGAAATTCGCCACACGAGATTCCAAATTGCGCATCTGGTCCAACATCCCGTGAATTTTCCTCAAACTCTTACTCGAGGTCATTCTCGGAAGCCCTCCGACTTGTATCTGGTCCTGGTACACGCTGCTATTACTGCTGCCGCTTCCCAAACTGCTACTGTTAGAATGGGCTGCTGTTGCTGCTGTCGCGGTTATAGCACTCATGGCCGCACTCGGGTCGCTGGTGATTCTAAACTTGTGCGTACGAATAACTGCTGCTGTTGGTGAATTGTCCATCGAAACATGATCCTTCATTTCATCTGCTTCTCGTTCAAGTCGAGTGATTTTATCGTTAGCCACTGCTAATTCTTCCCGGGTATCTCTTAGTTCATCTTTGTATCGTTGTAATTCCACTTGTAAATCGTCTTTAGTCGCCACTTCGCTCTCTAGTAACGCAATATCTTCTAATGCTTGATGGTACTTGCGCTCGAGCTCATCCAACGAGCTTTTTGTGATCCGTTCATGCCGCTCCATATCGTCGTTGGTCATTTCAATTTCTCGAAGAGTATCCGTCACCGCTTTATGTGCTGCTTGTAACGACGATAACTGTTTCTGTAGTGACGCCTGGTTCGATGCATATTCTTTGCTAAGTTCTAAATGCTTTGCTTTCCATTCTTCTACCTGCCTTGTAAGTTCTTCATTGGCGCGTTCTAGTTCCCGATGTTTACTTTCACTTTCCTCCAGTTCTAATTCTAGTTCCTTCTCCAACTCCCGAGAACTGGCTTGGAACTCAGCCAGTTCCGCTTCCAGCTGGGCTATCTGTTCTTTAGCCTGTTTATAGTCTTTATCATGCATCCTGAGAACGCCGTATTTTTTTCTCCCCTGATTTTTATTGTGTTGCACGTTTGGTTTAGACCCCCCGCAGTCTTGGTAGATTAGATGAAGAGACAGGGGAACGGGGTTCTTAACCTGGATAACGGGCGGAGAGATGGATATGGACAGGATAACACACTGCTGGACGTGGTTGTGGATACAGGTGTAGTGCTGCTGCTGGTGGTGGTAGATGTGGGTGGGTTGTGGATGTGGTGAGTGGGAGTGTCCCAAAACAGTGGGTTACCCCTAGCTACCTACTCACTCTTTTACTGCTGCTGGTGTTGAGATTTGACACAATGCAGACAGCTGCCCGAAATCGAATCGTAGTAGCAAGGAGAAAGTTTCAATTGTGTACCTGTGGAAGGTAGATGTCAAGGTACAATTAGTTAGTTGTATCTTAGCGTGTGTTTCTTTTTTGTGGCGTTTATGCATACATAAAAGCAGGATTTATCCAAATAATATTCAAGGGGAAAGGGGGGCGGGGGGAGAGCGGCGGCAGTGTGTAGGAACACACCTGTCGAGTAACAATCTTTTTTTCAAAAGATGTGACAATGGAAGTAGGTAGGTATGTAGGTATTTAGGTGGTACATCATTTAGATCAATGTCTTTAGTAAAGTGACATGTCAGTGTCTAGTACGTATATGAGTTCAGTTGGCAGGGATGTCTATTCTCACAGAACTAAAACACACCACAACCTGATATTTCCATTGACCATATAATCATATGCCTACCTTCAAAACGTTAGCGATAATTCGAGAGCAAATCCACAACCATCTCTATGCAATTGTCGAATCAATTACCAAAGATACCATTCCTCGGGCGTACATTCCAGACCGGTCCGAGCGTACATCTCAGCACGGAACTGGGACCATTGAAAGATGCCACCAAACAACATTTTATTTCACACGCACACAAAACACATAAATACACCACCTCCTTCATACAATCATCAATTTAGCATATATATATTATTACAAAAATGGTATGGTTGGATCAATTGGATTTATCATGAATCAATTACTACAAGAACGGTATCCATAGGCTAACTATTATTTTCACAGGTTGTTCTGGCGGCTAGTATCTGCACTCGAGGAGGCAAAGCGGTTCTGTCGCGTCAATTTCGAGACTTGCACAAGGATCGAGTAGCTGCACTATTGGCAAATTTCCCCAAACTCACTCAATCCAGTACACAACACACCACCGTCGAAGATGAAAACGTGCGGTACGTTTATCAACCTCTCGAAGAACTGTACGTGGTTCTTATCACCAACCGACAATCCAACATTTTGCAAGACATTGAAACATTGCGACTACTCACGGGTATTGTATCATCGGTAGCACGAAACGTGGACGAACGAGAAATCTTGCACAATGCATTTGAACTTCTAAGTGCCTTTGACGAGATTGTCACGTTGGGGTACCGAGAAAACCTTACCTTGTCTCAAGTCAAGACGTTTTTGGAAATGGAATCACACGAAGAAAAGATTCAAGAAATCATTGAACGTAATAAGGAATTGGAAGCAGCTGAAGAACGGAAAAAGAAGGCCAAGCAGCTTGAAATGGCTCGACGAGATGCTGCTAAGCGAGGTGCTGCTGGTCTAGGTGGTGGCATGGGCGGTGGTCCAGGTAGTGGTATGGCATCTCCAATGGGTGGTATGGGATCTGCTCGACCATTCACACCGCCAACTCCAGCGGCTCAACAGGCTCAACAAGAAGCTATGGATTCGTATAATAACAGTGCACGAAACTCCATGTCTAGTAAAGGACATGCACCACGAGGTAAAGGGTTGCAATTGGGTAAAAAGAAGACTGGGTTGGATCAACTCCGTGGTGAAGTTGAACCATTAATGGCTGAATCACCGTCACATTCTCGATCTGAATCTGTAACAAGTGCACGACCACAACAACAACAGCAGCAGCCGCAACAACCACAGCAGCCTGTGTCTGATAATACTGGTGTTGAAACAGCCATTGTAGAACAATTGAACGTTAAACTCGCCAAGGACGGTACTGTTCGATCATCTGAAGTCAAGGGCAATCTGTACCTCCGAATCGGCGACCCAGAAATGACCAAGATCAAGCTTATTTCTAGTGCCGATGGCCCACCTAACCAGTACAAGACCCATCCTAATGTCGACAAGACAGCGTTCCAATCCAGCAAATTGATTGGTCTCAAGGATCCAAACCGACCATTCCCATCTAATAACCAACAACTCGGTGTGCTACGATGGAAGATGGCTGGTCGCGGCCAGGACGATGTCAGCATGGTGCCGCTTCTATTCAATTGCTGGTTCTCCAAGCAAGACGCCAATTTCTATGAAGTGACTATTGAATATGAACTCAATGACCAAGCTGGTTTGAACGAACCAATCCGAGATGTACGTGTTATCATTCCATTAGTCTCCTCTAATGCACATGTTTCTGACCCATCGCAAGTATGGGAACAATATGATGATCACTTGGAATGGACTATTCCAGAGATCCAGCCAGGTGCTGATTCCAGCTCGGGTGCATTTGAATTCACTGCGGAAGCCGATCAAGAAGAAGACTTTTTCCCAATGAACGTGCAGTTCCAGGTACAGGATTCATTGTCGACGTTTGGTAAGGTTGATGTACTGGATGTGGTGGCTGCCAATGACCAGTCTAATTCGTTACCATTTGAAAAGAAGATTAGCATAGTATCCGAATCCTATGTCATTGAGGCATAGAATGATTGTTCTTGTAAGCAATAAAAAGGAAGTTAATTGGTATATATATATAATTAATAAAAAAATAAAACAAACAACGAACAAACAAACAACAAACAGTCAAAAACGAATCCAGTCTATATCTAAAATTTGGCACATCCTGCTCCTTTATACCCCTTTTCACACCTATAATACAAGTTTCAAACCATGCATGGCGATTTTGAACTCACATTGAAGTCCATGCGTACGTGCCAACACGGAAAGTTCCGACAAGATAACTACATGCGGCGGCGGCGCTAGTGACGTGCCACCACCACCTTCGTCGCCAACCTTGACGTTTCGAGTCGCTTTAGTATGTGTAACTGCAATCAATATCCCCGCCAAATCATTATCAGTCATATCTGCCAAGGATTGCAGCTCCTGGATTAGATGTACAGGTGTCATATGGCCATACAAAGGCGGATTATGATTCGATGTATAAGAACATTCAATAAATATCGCCACCAGCAAGTTTGAGCGAATATACTCGGCGGCACGCTGCCACGCAGCATTGTTACGAGGGTTCTTGGATACACTATCAGGTTCCACATCACCCCATACCATCACAACCTTGCTAGTATTATCGTCTTGAATGAAAAATCCCGTTGAATCGCAGTATGGAGCGTGGGATACCGGCGAGCCGCTGACTGACAACCCAACAGCCGCTTCAGCCATCCAGTCAGACGGCTGTTCTAATCGGATCAGTTCTATAGCAGAGACGCATCGTGGGCCTTCGTTGGTAAGATTGGGCCATATTACGCTGTTGAATACATGTTTTTTGAGACTCTCGATTGTTGAAGTTAATCCGACCAGTTTTTTAGAACCAGGCTCACATACAAACCCAGCACTGTTGATCACCATCCCAGCAATATGGTCCATATGTGGATGCGTTATACATATACTCCTAATAAGTTCATTGACAATATGCCATGTATCTTGTATTGTGTCTGGAAACAAATGAATGCAGTCATTAATACCGCTGGCCAACGTCCCCGCGTCCACCGCCAAAAGACATCCTGGTTGCTGCCAGTTGGAGCTGGTGGATTTGATCAGGTATGAGCTATTGTACCTGTCTATCGGTCCACCTGATGACCCCAGTACGACGATCTCAAACGCCGCCGCGTCCTGGCGGGTGGTTGTAGATGATGATGGTGATGCTGAAGACGACACTTTTGGAATGTTGAGGAGAGGAGGGAAGAGGAGGAGATTATGATGATAAAGAAAAAGAGAGAGAGCCGATCCGATAAGAGTGTTGTAAGTGGCTAAGCCAAGAGAATAAGGATTTTTGGATTCCTTATACGAATATGAAGAAACAAGAATGAACCGGATTTGAAAAATGAAAAGATGGAATTAAGAGGAGAATAGGTGTGTTTAAAAAAGATTAATAATAATAATGTTAGTCCGGTTTTGTTGTACTGTTAAGTTGTTGTGTTTTGGTGGTGTAAAACACAAAACAAAGAGGGACTTTAAATTATAATGCCTCAACCTTCACATAGCGTTTATACCACCCCATTGCATAGAACAGATCGTGTACTGCTAGAAAACAAAAAATAGATACAGAACCATTGTCTTCTTGTTTCTTTTCATTCTTTTTCACTTTCTCTTTCTTTTATGATTCGGTTTATTATTACTTTATTTTTTTACTAGCAGCATATTTATTTATAAAACTAAACACTTTACACCTTTTGAGTACCATACCCAGTGATCGTGCCAGCAAACTTCCAGCTCATATCCTCACATCGCAGACCTTGCTCAATCTTAACCCCATCCTTCGTAATCGTAGCCATTGAATACTTATCCAAACTTCTCGCATCTCGATAAAACAACACTTTCATGCATTCACAAATCAACTGGCGAGCCTCATCATACGACAACTTGGCCGCGTCTTCTTCAGTATCAACCTTTCGTCGTAGCAATGGAATTGCCAAATGAGCACCAAACCCTGTAGCAATGCATGGCGACGAATACGTAGTACCTAGCAAATCAATATACGATAAAGTTGGTTGGTCGCCTTCAAACCCAGCAACCACAATTGCATTCCACAATGGATCCAATTTGCTTCGTTTGCCGTACATAACACGCGACAAATACGAATGAACATGTCGTGCACGGATAGCATGCCCGTCATTCTCATAATTCTCGTCGATTTCAAATTCTTCTAGTAGACGTTGAATGTACTGCAAATCACTGATATCGCCGCTAATCCCCACACAAGTGCCATTGCCGACCTTCATCAATCGTTCCTGGTCTGTGAATCGGGCCAAGCTGCCGTACGATGCCAAATTGTCTGCTGCCATGATAACACCGCCGTCGTACTTGATGGCGATTACACTGGTACCAGTCACGGTGGGCTGTTGTGTGTGTACCTTTGGCATGCTGTGTGTATTTGGAGCGCTATGGATCTTGGCGTCATATGCGCCGTAGATTTCGTCTCGAGGTCGTCCCCAATTGGTCTGAGAATGGTCCATTGTAATTGATTGATTCGTTGGGGTCTATGTAATGTTAATGTAATAGATTGGTTTGTGTGGCGACTGCGAAGATGGCGACTGCGACGAACGACTGGGCGTGAGAGTGGTGGGCGCTTACGTTTTTTTTCTTTGGTCCCAACGAGCAAGCAACTGATCATGTGATTAAAAGTCACGTGGAGCGGCTCAAAATGACCAAGAGAAAAGATCTGCTCTTTTTGGTTCCCCTGAAAGTTTCCTTCCGTAATAACATTAGCTCGTCGATATTTGGTTTGTATTTTTCTGTTTCTCGTCTAGGGACTCAGTATCGAATGATTCTTCCTTTTCTGTTTCATACTACCGGGTCCTAACTCTCCTTCGTGATGCCTTAATCCAGTGTCGTTTTTGGTTCTTCGCAAAGAAAAAAGCAAGATATCCGGTCTCTAAATATGGAACTTGGAGTAAACTTATATACACTTTGTACTGATCTGATCTCTTTATGCTCGTTTTTCAATGATATCCGGTAGTACGGCCAGGTGCTGCAAACCGAAGATTGTGGTCCATTTGCCAGATTTCAACGCTTGTAATAATGGTAATGGTACAGCTATATCCACGTATGGATAAGGGGCATTTCGTCAAGACTGACCTTGTCCATTCAAAATTTTGTCAACTGTGACTTTTTTTGACATTCTAGTTGATAAATTCAGTTACTAGATTATGGGCCCACTATCTGATTCTAGAGACTGAAAACCGGATAGCTAATAGGCGGCCCATATCCTGTTAACACATAAAGCCAAACATCCTACCTGTTAGACACGGTAATTCACTTTCCAGACAAATCAAAACTCTCTATATACTCAGCGAGCCCTCAATCACGCTTAGTGATTCCCGGAACTTCCCAAAATTGACAGTCCGAGAAACCTCCGAGACGATCGACATTTTTGTCTTATATCTGCAAACCTGCAAAGTTATTCTCAGGAGACAAATAATGTCAAATGTCCATCCCGCCGCCCTGCTCCCCATTATTCTTCCTTCTTTTCTCTCATTTCAAAATCAGGCGTGTCTTCGAATTCATACATCATCACGCCAGACTTATATCATCACTTCTAACAGCTACTTCGCCTCCATCCGGTCCAAGCCTAACCCATTTGTGTAGTATGTCGGTGTAACCAGCCAGTCCACCACAATGCATGTGATGAAGCTACATACACCAACTGCACACATGTTCCCCCCGATGGACATCGTCGCTTTAACATGCCTACAAAAAATCTACATATATATTATATTTTTTTTGTTGCTTCAAATCTCATGCAATATCAATTGTGCTGCTTTACACGCATAAATTGAATTAACTCTTTCAAACAGCATCAAATCAACTCACATACAGACAGGAGCTGTACCATGCGTTTTGTGTCGTGGCCGTCGTACGCTAAATGAAAAAAATAAAAATGACCATAGATAGCAAAAAAACCTCAATCGAAAATGCAGTATACGAGGGGTATCTGCACACTAAGGGGTAACAAACGTAGCAACGGCAAAACCTCCCTCAATCTCCTTTCTCCAGGTAGAGCGTGTCGGTTGAATCGAAGCACAAATTTCCAGGGACTGGTGGTCTCGATGTCGTTAGCAATTTATAGCAATCAGATCTATTAGTCTACACTTGTTAAATCAGCTGGCAGCAGCCATACGGTAACAAGCAGGAATATAGACAATTTCAGGAGGTCAAACCTGATCACCCCCATCCATTTGGCGGTTCGAAGAACAGGACCAGAGGACATTGGACAGTGCTGATTTTAGAAAATTAATTCCAAACGTAAGAGCCAATAATAACACAGAAACACTTCCGAAAGGATACCAATCAAACTATCATTTAACTCTATCTATTTCCAACTATGGGTTTCAATCACAAGCTAGTGCATAGCTTATCGTATCTGCAGACGTTCTTAGAAGCAAATTACTAGAT
>JAKTQM010001267.1:1215-27915 GCA_030558825.1 Blastobotrys niveus
GCTGATGATTGTCATGGAACCAATTTCGGACGATTGTTTTGGTTCCTTGTGTTTATTGTTTTTACTGCTCTATTCGCGCATCAAGTCAAGATTAACATCCGAGCTCGGCGGGAGTCTGATGGGTCGTTAGAAACAGGGTTTTATGATGAAGATGAAGGTGAAGTTCGAGTGTAGATGAAGGCGAATAGAGGTACGACACATAGGGTGGGGGTTTAAAGCAGGTTATTAATATATATCCTCTATATATGTATATTGAAACGAAATTCAGGTTTTATTTATTGATAATTTTGAGAGAAGTGAGGTGTAGGTTGTTTTTTTATCTGGATACACCACAGTTCTTCATTGGTTCAGCCAACGATCGGCTGAAACTGGCCCATACATCGTCAGGGCACTTGGTACAGAAGTCCAGCTTCTGTCGGAACGCGCTGCCAGCTGGGCATGCGCAGCTCTTGACGTCTTGGGCACCATAGCACTTGTAGTATTCACCCAGTGCTTCGCCGCATGTGGCGTAGCATCGCCATCCGCTGAATGCTGCTTGAGCGACAGATAGAGTAGCAAGGCTGCTGATGAAGATTGCGTTAACAGAGACCATTATAAAAGCGTAGTAATTGAATAAAAAAATGAAGAAGCGTGATGATTTCTAAAAAGAGGACTGTAAATTGATCAGGATATAGCTGGATATTTATACTTTTGGCAACACTATGTGTACTGGACTCGTTTTGTGTTCAAACTCGTCGCGGATTTGCCAAAGTAGCTGGACGTTTTGAAGCTCCACCGTTCGAAAAATAAACTGCCAGCATGACCTTAGGAGGTGTATTAAGGATAGACAGCTGTACGTCATGTAATGTCACACACAAGCCACAGCTGTGTACTGGATGGTGTAAGAGGATAGTAAAAATAAACACTCGGGGATAAAACAGTTTCACTGCTGGTGGAGTGCGTTTCCAACTTTATATACAAGCTTTTTTGTTTCCCTCGACAGAATGTCGACCGCTCAAGACATGGAGTTCAAAGATTTGAAAAAAAAAATTCCAAATAGGAGAATACGGAGTACAAATATTTCCGGTATCCCTGCTTCAATGTGGACGCCAAATAGATCCAAATGGAGATGTAGATTTGTCGGGTCCCGTCAAACGAGCCGCAGGGTCCGAGGCGGCGGCGTTTGCTCGGATCGTTTGAGAGCGGGATCTTCTCCGACGACCATAACAAACATTACTGTCACTTCCCTCACTCCAAAAAAATAAAAAGTTAAAATGCCGGCCACACTTCCATACGTCGAAACACCATTGTTCCGATCAGCGTACCTCTCGGATCTATGTGGAGTCAACATCTACCTCAAGCTTGAAAACACGCAACCATCCGGGTCATTCAAGTACCGCGGTATAGGCTTGCTCATCAGCGAAGCACTAGCAAAGGACCCGTCTTGCCATGTCTTCAGTTCCTCTGGTGGCAACGCTGGTTTGGCCGCTGCAACTGTTGCTCAGTTCTTTGGTGTCAAATGTACTGTAGTTGTCCCCACGACTACAAAACCTGGGGTGTTGGATCGGTTACGTAAAGTTGGCGCCACAGTCATTGTCCACGGTAGCCACTGGGCCGAAGCAGACGCGCATCTACGTCAGCTCATGGAACAAACCAACGAATCATGTGTATACTGCCACCCGTTTGATAATCCTGTTATCTGGCGTGGTCATTCGACAATGGTTGACGAAATGGATAAACAACTGAAAGAAGGCGCCGACGGCGCGATTCCGGATGCTGTCATTGTGGCGTGTGGTGGCGGTGGGTTGTTATGCGGGGTTGCTGAGGGTATTGATAGAATGGACAATTGGTCAGGTTGTAAAATTATCAGTGCAGAAACTGAAGGCGCAGCATCTTTGTATACTAGTGTGAAGAATAACGAGCAAGTGACCTTGGACAAGATTGATACGGTAGCAACATCGCTGGGGGCAGCTAGAGTATGTGATCGGGCATTTGAAATTGGCAAGCAAAGTCGGACACACTGCGTTACTGTTACAGATCATGAAGCTGTTTCTGCTGTGGTTAGTTTTGCACAGGATCATAAGTTTATCACTGAGCCAGCGTGTGGTGCCGCATTGGCTGTGTGTTATGCTGGCAAGTTGCGGGAATTCTTGCCGGAATTGGGGCCGGAGTCTAATGTTGTGTTGGTGGTGTGTGGGGGGAGTGGTACCACCTTGGATCTGCTTGATCTTTATAGAGCTTATGATAAATAATAATAAATGATACTCTGCCGCTGTGATTCTCGGTTATTGCAGTTGGTGTTATGAAGGTACATAGAGATGCGCCGAGCACAACTCCGATTATGAATAGGTACTATAAGTTATTTCCGGTTCTACTACTGGTCCTTTTGGTGGAAAATACTGGTTTACCAACCATACACGGCAAAATACTGTTCAAATTTTATTTCGATAGCCCATTTGTTGGTGTGCTAACAACATAAACACTGCAGCAACAACATAAACATCGCGGTGTCTTAACGCCGCATTTCGTGTATGGATATTTGACACCAGACCGTTAATTAAGATTAAGCGCAATAGGTAACTAGCATGTTCTTATGGTATGTAATATAAACAACTATTCATAAAGATAAACACAACCTAATTCCATCATTCTCCTCACGTCTATGTCAATTTAGCACTCGTGATATTCTTGTCAATTTTGACAACCGCCTGATACAAATTCTCCAACATCCTTCTCTCCTTCTGAAGTTTCATAATTGCATCCTGAAAATCACCGTACTTCGTTTCCTCCTCCAATAGCAATTTCTTATTTTGATGGACGTTTTTGCCTTTAGCGATTTGCTTTTCCAAATCCTCCTTGGTGGTGTGATGAGCCTCTGAAATCTTTGTGAACTTGTTATCCCCGGCTTCTAACGCTCGGAACAAAAAAAGGAAATCACAGGGGATCTCTGTTGCCAACTTTGATATCTCGCCTTGCACACTAGGATTTGTTCCTCTCACTTTCAATCTGAAATCTTCAATCTTGCGTTGTAATTGCTTGACCTGGACAATACCGAAGGTGTGGCACGCTGATAGAATATCGTCTAGCTTCTTGTCTTCTTGCATGGTTTTTTCATCGTACTCCTCACTGAAATCTGGCAGTTGTGGTTCAAATTTATTATCGTAAAAATCAAAATAGTACTGTGCAATTTGACAATACTGTTTCATCATTGCCTTGTCTTGCGGGCTCTTCGCTTGTACACTAGCCTTCTTCACTGCCTCCCAGAATTGGTCGCGAAGATGCGGGTTTTGTGCAAACTTCAAAATGTTTTCCTTAGTAGCACAGTAGGCGGACATTGTAGCAAAATAGTGTGTTTGATAATATTCGGGCGTTTGTTTATTCGTTTCCAGAAAGATGTGAAGTGAAAGAAAATCAGGAGTTCTGGGGGTTGCGCCCCCGTTTTATAAAAGTGGAGATGTAGCCTGTCACTTTTTGAGGACTTTTCGAAGACATTTTGAGGACATCGATATTTTTGAGACACTTCCCGTGCTAATGGGGTAAGTTTTGACAGAGATGATTTGATGAGTCCTATATATCCGTAACAATATCACCACAGTCCGTACTGGTATTCTTCAGTCACCCAGAGTCGTTGTAAACAGTTAAAATAGCGGAAACTGTGGAGCTCAGCGTGCGGCGTGGTCTTCATCGTTTCATCGAAACCCAGCCTGTGGTTATAATCCACCATGCAGACCTGCATTGCTATTATCAATGCTTTGGTCCGTTATCTACGCGTCCTCAGTATTTAAAAGGCAACATCAAACTTTCTGATTTGAAATCCATATAGTGACAAGATAAAATGCCAATGGGTAGGGTCCGCCTGGGGAAGGCGGTGCGACCCAGGGGAAGAGAACGTGAGACCATGTTCTTTTAAAATGGTATAAAAAAGAATGATTTTATTGTATGTTCAGACTCCTACCTTGAAACCCTCAAGATAAAAGGAAATATAAACAAAATAAATAAAAATAAAATGAAAAAAGAATCCAAAAGTAAACCAGTCAGATAAAAAAAGACATGGAGTTTATCGGGAAATACCGCATTCTCGCATTGGAATAGACAAAGCACGGCCATACTTAGCCCAAACCAAGTCACCGCATTGCAAGCATGGATCCAAAAAGGCTCGGAACATGGAGTTGGATCGGCAGATACAGTTGTGGTAGTTTCGGCTGCCCTTGCACTTGTTGAATTGAGTCAACGCCTTGCCGCAGGTAGCATAACATTGCCATGGGACGCCATAAGCTTCAGCTTCGGCGTCAGCTTCTGCAAGAGCTTCTGGGTAGGCTTCTGGAGCAGCAATGGCTTGAGAGAAGAGGGTGGCGAGAGCACCGTAGACGATAACTTTAGCAGAGACCATTGTTGAAAGATAAGAGATAGAGTTGTAAGAAAGTTTTGGAGGTGTAGATGGGGGATAAGATATCACAAAAAACTGTAAAGAAAGAGAGAGAGAAAAAAAGGAGATAAGAACGAACAAGATGATGAGTATTTATATTGTAAACGCCAAGATAGATTAGATGGAGACAATGTTGATGTCGAGGGTTGCATGTCTGGCAGGTTCAAACTTTTATTAACAGGTTTAAGTCTTCATAGGGTACCATCTTTTTAAAACATATCACATCTACATAAAAAATATAAACTTTAATTCCAAGTGTCTAAGGTAGCATAGATAATAAAGTCTCCGGAGAAACGCAGGTTCATGTATGAATCGGCACTAGCATTAACCCATAGATAGATCATCAGGGGAGTAGTGTGTCGAAAGGGGAAAATCTGTTCCTGAGTGTAGAGGGTGGATTGTATATGCGTTCCAGGGCGAAAAGGCAGTACACATAAAAAGCCGCAGAACCGAGAATTAACGGCACATCCTCGCAGCTTTGGATTTACAACACCATAACAGATCTGGTACGACGGTCGTTCTTATCGCAAGAACATCAGCATCGGCTTGCGCCGGTAAGCCAAGCAAAAATTACACGAGTCTCGATCACTGTTTGTCGTACCTTTGAAGAAACTGTGACCAGTTCAAACTTTCCAAACATGTTTATAATTTTTCGCCAAGATATTTTTAAAAAATACCGGTATATAGATAACAAAATCCTCCGCCTCAGTGTTTGTGGATAGGCTGATGTTGCGATAGCAATGGATTCCAGTTGGTGAAAAGTACTAACCACCTCCTCGGTCATGAGTCAGGGCCATCAGACACACACCATAAACATCAGGCAAAGCTTATTAACCGTAAATATCTACTCTAAAATTGCCTATACATTGTTGTTGCAATGGCAATGGAATCGATATAGGTGAAAGTGTGCCCGTCGGCCCGCCATGAGACAGATACAGCCGCCAGACACATGCTCTACACACACACATACTCACACTAGACAAAGATGATCAACAAAAAAATATAGATTGAAAACCCGCCTCAGTGTTGATTTGCTAATGTTGTGCGTTGATTGTTGTTGCGATGATAACACTTCACCGGGCGGAAAAGTGTGCTCTGCCATCATGAGTTAGTCGCCAGACACTCTACACACCAGTCAGAGAGTCCGTAGGAAAAATCAACATAGAAAAGCGTACCGATGTTGGTTGTGCATAGACCAATGTTGCACATAGCTGATGCTGCAAGGATAACGAAAGCTGGAGGTACGCGTGCCTACTGGCCAGCCATGAGACGGCTAATACCCTGTACAGCGGCCAAAGCTTATCATACCCGGCCTTAGTATTCGTATAGGCTGATGTTGTGATGGTAAAGAATGCCATTTGATGAACGGGGCCCGCCATGAGACAACTTCAGCCATCAGACACATGACCTACACACCGGGCAAACCCTACAAACATAAATAATATATAATAAAATCACCCAACATTTAGGATTAGTCGACAAGCATTTGTATTTCGAATACGCTCCACGCATTCCATAACATGAGTATGTTTACTCTACATCCTCCCCTCTACACCCGGGCTTGTACAAAAATAGCAATTCCGGCTAAAATAACCCGACCACCACATGCAGGGTACATGCAAAGCTTAGTATCCTAAACCAGCCTAGCATACTAGAGCCATTCCACCCCCGAAACGGCTTACTATCAAATCTCGAGAGCCATCCTCGAACGGCTGCTTCTACGTGAGAAGCATTGGTATCTAACAAGAACTTGAAGGGCTTTATTGAGGCTCAGTTCACAGCATTCCTTCGACCAACCGCCTTAGCAACACCTCCTCCTCTCGCTTTTACCAAAAATGCCTATTGCGGGGAAAATAGCATCATATCATATAACAAGACCATAACGGTGCCAGATAAAGGCGGCTCACAAGACACCTCATCAAAGGCCATGAACACCAATGACGACAGCTAAAACTTCTAATCAACGTATATCAGGCATATCACATTTTTTTTTCTTGGTATTCTGTCGGAGCATTACACATTTGGATTTTGACAAACAACTCTTTGAATAACATCCGAATTGTTTGCAACAGCGGTACCGCATGCCGCATCGGTACATGAAAAACGCGTGGCATATGACGAACAGCCGGCGGGGCAAGAAAAAAAAAGGGTCCCATAACGTATCATAACATATAGCAAGAGGAGCCGTCGTGCCAAGGAAATCATATTTCCCTCTTGAAATAACTCGGATTTATTTGAATAGAAAGAAGCGAAGCGTCCATTACTAGTTTTTCCAATGTTAAGTTTCTTCTGTATGCTCGTTTCCACATACGTACGTAATGAGCATAAGCGAAACCGGGTGTGAAACTTGTTTCCTCCGACGATTTACAGAGGTAAGAAGGTGCTAGATGTTAGGGTAATTTTGACGGATAAATAACCTCGAGGAAGCAAGCTTTTTGAACCTCCTTAAAATACAGAGAGCGATGAGGCAGCCCCGGTTTCCATGGTTACACCGTTGGGGGGCCCAGATCGTCGTCTTTCTCCGTTTTGTTTATCTCATATATCTCGCTTCAAAAGACACATTGAATTACATCCAGGACACATAATCTATTAACTTTCCGTTTACGAATGCCCACATTCGTTGTATATAGACTCCAACGGTTTCATCAAACCAAACAGCAAACGATTTGAACCGGATATTCCAGATCGGGGCGACCCGGAGAAAGGGGAGAGAGAGAGACGGTGGGGAAGTGGGGCATAAGCGGCGCCCGCAAAGTATGATATGTGGGGTAAAAAACCCAGCGTCTAGCCAGCGTCTAATTTTTCACTTCTTTTTGATGTGATATATTCTTTTGCAGATCTATACCAAATTTATTAATGCCGGTGAAAATGCTATAGAGTGGATCTATATAAAAGGACCCTGGTTTCGTCTAAATTTTTTTTCTTCCCCTTCCTTTTTTTTATTTACTTTGGTCGGCGTCTACGCTAAGAATAACAAAATGGTAGGTGGTGTAGACAAAACAACATTTTTGGGCTGCAGAGGCATCTGGCTCAATCATCTTATCACAGTGGTAGCAGGTTCATGTAAGTATTGGAATCGTATTGGTTGGTCATGAAGAAGATACTAACACGCCGGGGATTATATAGCATTTCTTTTATTCGGCTACGATCAAGGTGTGATGGGCTCATTATTGACACTTGACACATTCCAAGAAACTTTCCCACAACTTAACACAGAAACATTGCATAACTCCGTCATTCAGGGGCTCTGTATCGGTATTTATGAGATCGGGTGTCTAGCAGGCGCATCCACAACAATTTGGTCTGGTGATAAATTCGGACGACGATGGAACATTTTCGTTGGTGCTTGCATTATGCTTGTTGGTGCAATCATCCAAGCAGCTTCTTTCGGACTTGCTCAGTTGATTGTGGGGCGAATTGTCACTGGTGTTGGTAACGGGTTCATGACTTCTACTACCCCAATTTTCCAATCAGAATGTGCCAAACCAGAAGTACGAGGTAAACTAGTCATCATTTCTGGTGCTATGATTACATGCGGGATCATGGTTTCCTACTGGGTTGATTACGGGTTCTCGTTCGCTACCGGATCTATCAACTGGAGATTCCCAATAGCTCTTCAAATTATCTTTGCAATCTTCATCATGTCGTTTGTACTTCTCTTGCCGGAATCGCCACGATGGCTCATCCAACAAGGACGGTTCGAGGAAGCCAAAGTCGTGTTTGGTGCATTGGACGATCTACCATCTTCTTCTCCAAAAGTGCAACGTCAATTGGATGAAGTACGTGCTACTTTGATTGAAGAAGAAGCATCCCAAAGTGGGTTCATGAAAGTGTTCACTCAAGGTCCGGAAAAGAAGTTCCACCGAGCTGTGCTGGCATATGTCAACCAAATGTTCCAACAAATCTCCGGTATTAATCTTTTGACATACTATATGGGTAACTTGTTGGAAACATCTATCGGGTTGGAACCAGATATGTCACGGCTCGTCGCTGCATGCAATGGTACAGAATATTTCTTGGCATCTTGGATTGCATACTGGACCATCGAACGGTTCGGTCGACGAAAGCTTATGTTGTTCGGCGCCGCAGGCCAAGCCATCAGCATGGGTATTCTTACTGCTACTGTGCATGAAAGTTTTGAAAACGATAACTTTGCTTCTAGTATCGTGGCTGTTGTGTTCTTGTTCCTGTTCAACACATTCTTCGCTATCGGCTGGCTCGGCATGACATGGTTGTATCCCCCAGAAGTAAGTAAAACCACCACAAAAGAAATTAAGGAAATTGAGATCTCAGATTACTAACTTAAATCGATACGATGCGGAACGCCGCGTGCGGCTCAACATCCGCGATCGTGATCGTGATTAATATTCATCAGATTTTGCCACTACAAATAAGATCTGTTGGCGTGGGTTTATCTACAGGTGCAAATTGGATTTTCAATTTTTTGGTAGTTATGATTACTCCGATCGCTATGAATCGACTTCAATATTACACTTATACCATCTTCGCGGCCATCAATTTGTTGATTTTTTTTGTTGTTTTTTGGTTATATCCTGAAACTTCAGGGCGATCTTTGGAAGAAATCGACGAGATTTTCGCTGCCAGCGACTCCAAGAAGCCATGGCAATGTGTACAGGTTGCTCGAAAGATGCCACGACGAGGACATATGGACGAAGAGACTTTGCGACAGCGACATATCGCAGGTTACGACCACACCAATTCCGGGTCTGAAGAAAAGCCTACTGTTGTAGAATCCGAAAAGAACCAAAGCGGATCTGTTATCTCGTCTACGTAAAATAGCCTAGTGCATTTTGTTTAGTTTGTTTTCTCTATATATGTATATTTATACAGTTTCATTTTCAAGACCTCCTACATCCTAAGGTCGTGCGGCTCCATGCGGCTCCTGCGCGGCTGTTGCGCCGCACGCGAAGAATGAAAATGACGCGTCACTTAATGCATTACATTGCCCAGCGCCTTGGCACATTAGCGTGATTGTTATCATTGGTGGTGATTCGACAGCAAATTGCCAAAAGGAAATAGGAGAGTGGTTATACCTCTAGTGAAATTGAGTAGGGTTGCCTCACACAGTTGCGTGACAGAGACACAACTCCCTCTATAGAAACTTCCAACCCACTGGACTTGAACTACGATAGGTTATTCAACAACCGTAAATAGCTTATATATCTACCACCAAACTCGTCGCATTTATCTCAACCGCCCGGTGTGGCTGTTTTTGATCCTCTAAACGTGTCTTTCATGATCGTTACCGATTGCGTGAATACCAGCCTGCTCGGCTGTAGCCAACCAACGCTTCATTAAATCCTACGAACAGGCAGAAAATGATGCTATAAATAAGGAAAATATTAAAACAGGTATTAGAAAGGCAGGAAAACGTAACGTTAGAAGTATTGGTCCGGAAAGCCGCGGTGATGACATCTCACTGCGGCAATCAAACACTACCTAAAGACTATTCAAAAAAACAGGTAAATGACATGAAGATGCTATGCATGATGTCACGTATATACAGGTAATTTTGTAGCTAGATTGTGATGTGAATTGATGATTTGAATTGACCATAAATCCTCACGCTGTGTCGGAAACTAGTCCCACACTATTATACTTTTACAATCCATTCAACCATGGCAAGGAAAACTCGTCATTGTATTACATTTTGGTCTTGCAACAGGCTATACCATACTCTAATTATTGTTGGCTGTGACTCTACGGATCTTTGGAATTGCACTGCCAGCACCTTGCAAATTTGCCAGACTCAGGTACGGCTGTGTTGCCGCTGACATACTCGAATCACGATGATTCCAATACGCCCACACCGGCAACGCCAACTTCCCACGAACCAACACGACCCGTTGCGATGCAATACCCGACACATCAATTGGCGTCAACAACCGTAGACAACTGTTCGCAGCATCCACCGCCTGTACTATACAATACCCTAGCAATCGCGACGACTCTGGAGCGATAACCTGGGACACATTATCCACCCATCCAAGTCCATCTTTATCGCGCGTTACATGCACTTCTTGATCCTCATCAATGGCCAGCACTGACATGATTGTTGCATTAATACATGCCTGTAGATCATCTAGCTCGATGCCATGGTTGATTTGTAGTGCTACACCCGCAATACTATCGAAAGGAACCACATATGGAGGTATTTCAGTCAGATGTCGACGGAAGTCTTGGTTATGAAAGTAACTTAGTGTATGCAATGTCCGCATATCTGCCGATGACAACTTGAACTTGCTCAGCCCGCCACTGCTTAAAACTGCAGATTCACTAGGAATGAACTCTGGTTCAAGAATCTTCCTACCCGGTGCATCTAAAGCAGATAACACTTCATCTCGATGATGTTTGCCTAAGAATACGACATGGGACACCTGCGCACGAGCTGCGATATCCACCGTTAGATCCAGACCGAGACCCTTGGCCCATCCAGGAGTGTTAATGATGAGCGGCCGCGGCGACTGTGATTGCGTGGCTTGTTCGTATTCTTTAATGAGATCATGTGCATAGGATAAGAATAATGACGGTTGGTGTTGAATTGTAGTGCTGTTGATGCTATGTGCTTTAACTGGTTGCGCCACGTTGTTGCGATGAGCATATGCAGGTGAAAAGTTGTAGCTGGTTAGTCGATGCAAAGATAATGTCCCCTGAGGGCAAAATTCCGGCTGACCCGGGTCAAGCTCGAGGTAGTAAACGTCTTCATTGTTAGAATTAGATAGCATGTAGTTTTGCAAAAACCGGCAAAAGGATGATTTGCCAGAGGATTTGATACCAACTACTAATGCTAGTGGTGCGGCGCTGCGCCGCACGATGGTGTCACAAGCACTGACCCAAGACTTGAATGGATTGAACAGCATGGTACTTTGAGGTGCTTCAGACAAAAGTGAGAACGTAGTTTCTTGTTTAAAGATAGATCCGTAATGAGGAGCAACATTGCCAATGTCAAGGATCCCAGAATGTTCTGCTGGATCAAGTCGGATTACTGCACGAGATTTGTCAAACAACCGGTCGTTATGATCTGTCCTGGTTTCCGTGATTAGATCCATATCCTCCACTTGAATACATTCGATTAATGGCATAGCATTAGTAGGTATCGAGCATACACGATATGACTGCGAGTTGGCATGGATTGTTGCGCCTAGTATCCTTACTGCGCCTTTTTGTACCGTCAAGTTGAATACACCCCGTACGACCAAACTCTCACCTACTTTCATACCATACGTCACACTCTTGCCGTCTATAATTGTGTTTTCATCATTAGATTTGAATTTGCCTAGTGGTATCAGTGTTTCCGATGTTGTTGTAGTGGATGCCGTCGTTTCTGTCTCGGTATCATCGATAGGTGGTTCTTCAATCTCTGCTTCTTCTTCCTCGCTTTGCGATACTGGTGTCGAAGGGGCTGAATCTTCGAATCGTGGAGATTTCCTAGCTGACAAGGCTCCTACTGCAGCTGTTTACAGAATATTAGTTACGTTTCCTGTTATCTTCATTAACGAATGATCACATACATTTTCTCTTCATGATTGTAATATGTCTATCTGCAAGGGACCTCTGAAATTTTTCGGCGGGATCTTAGCCAGGGCATAAAAAATTTGGTGTTGTAAAAAATTCCAAAGACCCTCCCAACATTAAGCGCGCCATTCTCGCCCAACCAATCACAACTGAAATGTAATCACACACACACAAAAAAAGTGATTTTGTTTCCACTCTTTTTTTTTTCTACTTTTCTTTTATCATCACACAAAGAAGAGTTTCAACTTCCAGTTAGATCAATTCAATCATGTCCGAACAGAAAGAATCTCAATCTCCTTTGGGCACAGGTACGTTCAATTGATATCAATTACTGGCATAGACCCTCCAGAAAGAATTAGTAAGCGCTAACAAATTATATTTTTTTCTAAACAGTCCAACAGGATCCTCGGTATGCACTTCATGCACAAAACATGAACGACAAGACAAAACAAGTAAACAGCAATTGACTAACCACCACACCAATTTTTTATAATAGATTCCCAAACCAAAACCAAAGCCATCACTGCTTCCAAGCTTACGTCGATTACCACAAGTGCGTGAAGGCTAAGGGTGAAGACTTTGGTCCATGCAAGGTCTTTTACCAAGCCTTCTCTTCTCTTTGCCCAACTTCTTGGGTTGAAAAGTGGGACGAACAGAGAGAAAACGGCAACTTTCCATCTCCAGGTTTGTAATCGCCATCTATAATACGAGAAACAAAACAAAACAACAATGAGTGACTAAAAAGAATATATATTATTTATGCTATTACCATAATGGTGTATGTGTGAGCCGCAATGCGGCGTGGAAGTTGGAATGAGGAAGAAGACTACATGAAATCCTCTTCACCATCTTCATCTCTATTATCATTAGCAGAATGGCGCATATTCTCCTCGGTAAACAAATCATCATATGCATGGTCTCGTTGATGCGCCAACCGTTTCCGTTCTCGAGCCAATTCCAACTCCTCTTTTTGCTTTTTGCGTAACCGTTCGGCTTCTGTCCGTTTCATTTCTTTATCATATTCCATTCGTTCAGCTTGTAAATCCGGGAACCGTTCTTCTTTTGTCTTGTTAAGTCGATTAATGATCGGGTTAAGTCGTGTTTCGATAAATACCTTTTTGACATCTTTTTCCCGTTTAAACCCGACTTGACCGTCTACCATGGCGCCAGTCTTGTGCAAGTTGGTCCATGGCGTGTAAATGACTGTAATGTTGTCCTGCTTGTTCCCGGTGATGGAGTTTGCTTTACATAGATGTGCACAGTCTAGGAGGATTTCCTTGGGGATGTTATCCCATGTCCATCCTTCAGGTAGACGCAAGTAGACGTGAGCGGAGGATAAGTTGTCAACGTGGAACCACACGTCATGATCTAGCCCGTATTTGATAAGTTTTTCATCTGTGTATAAATGTTAGCACACGAACAGCTGAACCAAAAAGGGGGGTAAACTGGCATACTCTCTTCTTTATGTTTACCCATATAAAGAGTGACTGGAGGGTATTCCCCAGTTGGGCCTTGAGTTGTGAAATAGTAGACCATATTAGCTGGGTTGATGGAGATTGATGGAGGAGAAAAAAAAATTGTTCACAAATCCGCAAATGGCCGGCGATATCGGTAGATTATAATTTACGCGTCTATTTTTTCTACCTTCCCGCTTCCTGTTACAACTCTTTGAACGCGTTTTTGATCATGACAGTACCAGAAGAATTACAAGATGCTGATCTCTATGAGATCTTAGGCATCACAAAAGAAGCAACAGACTCAGAAATTAAGAAAGCATACCGGAAAAAGGCGTTAACGAACCATCCAGATAAAGCCAAAGACGACACTGAACGCGAAGAATTTCACAAGAAATTCCAGACAATCTCATTTGCATATACAATCTTGTCGGATGAAAAAAAGAAGAAACGATACGACAAAACAGGGTCGTTAGAGGATGTCGAAGATGGAAATTTGGAAGATTTGTTTGAAGATATGTATTCTTCTGGTATCTCCAAAGACATGATTGAAGAAGACCGGAAAGTATATCAAGGATCACAAGAAGAAATAGATGATGTGATGGAAGCGTATAATGAAGGGAAAGGTGATTTGGACTGGGTGTTTGAATGTGTGCCTCATGCTGAACTTGAACGTGATGAAGAACGGATCATTGCTCTTATCAATAATGAAATTGAACAAGGTCGGGCAAAGAAATATTCCAAGTTTGCTAAAGAGAATGAAAAGACAAAAAAGGCGAGAAGAAAAGCGGCTAATAAGGAAGCCAAGGAAGCAGAAGAACTTGCTAAGGAATTGGGGATTAATAAAGAAAAAGATAATAATGATCTTGCTTTGATGATTCGTAATCGACAACAACAGAGACAGGGGTCTTCCTTTTTGGATCAATTGGAAGCCAAGTATGCAAAGGGCAAGAATAAAGGAAGTGAACCAAGTGAAGAAGACTTTGAACGCATGAAGTCGAGAGGTACAAAGCCAAAGACTGGTAAGAATAAGGTAAAGAAGTAAGCGCAGAGAGAGACAGCCAAATTGATGAAAAAAATGCATATTTATACAATAGTCTTGATATTTATAAATTAAACTAAACAGTTATTCTCTTTTTTTTTAAGCCTTGTAGCCCAATTCTTGCAAAGTTTCCTTCAAGTTAGAAAGAACAGTGTCAATGTGGCCCAATTCTGGTCGAGTGGCAGAAACACCCATGTGGCCAACTCGGAAATACTTTGGAGCAATTTCCTTGTGCAAACCACCAGCCAAAGTGATACCCTTCTTGAGCAAAGCTGGCAACAAGTCAGCGTTGGAAACACCTTCTGGCAAGTAGACACAAGTCAAGCCGTGAGCACCCTTTTCTCGGTTAACGGCAACAGTCTTCAAACCCAAGGATTCAACAAAGTCCTTGACCTTATCAGAAACTTGGGCGTGAGTCTTGAATCGTTGTTCGACAGATTCGGCAGAAGTGGCGAATTGGCTCAAGGCTTCATGCAAAGCATAAACGTTTTGAACTGGTGGAGTAGCAAAGTAAGATGGCTTGGCAGCTTCATAGTTTTGCATGATTGGCAACCATCGTTGCAAGGAAGCAAAGTAAACTGGAATTGGAGTCTTTCGGTTGGTGATGGTTTTAATAGCTCGGCCAGAAGCATAAGTCAAGGACAAGCCTGGTGGGGCACCAATAGCCTTTTGTGGGGCAGTGACAACAAAGTCGATCCCCCACTCGTCGAATCGGATAACTTCAGACCCAACAGAGCAAACACCGTCAACAACAACCAAAGTATCTGGAGAAACCTTGTGAACCAACTTGGAGATGGATTCAATATCACTCAAGACACCAGTAGAAGTATCAACGTGGGTAATAGTAATAACCTTGTATTGCTTTTGCTTCAAAGCGGCTTCAACTTGTTCCAAAGTTGGTCGGTCACCGACAGTAGCAGTAACTTGATCGACATTAACACCATAAGTGGTCATGCAATCACCAAAGGCACTAGAAAAGTAACCAGTGTTCAACACCAATGCGTTTTCACCCTTTTCGAGCAAGTTGGTAGCAACCATATCCCAACCCAAAGTACCAGAACCAGCAACCACAAATGGTTGAGCAGCTGGATCGGTAGACAAGAACAATTGTCGCATCATCTTCAATACACCAGAGAAAGTTTGGCAGAATTGAGGAGCAGTATGAGCTTCGGCATGATGAGACATGGCGTTCAACACTTGGTCATCGAATTCGATTGGACCAGGAATCATGGTCAATGGATGTGGTTTTTGAGTAGACATATTTCGAGATACGATAGCGGTAGTGTTGTTAGTAAGAGTCGAAGATTTAGATAGATGGCCAGCAAGTAAATTAATTCGTGGAAGAACTTGTTGTGGGACACGAGTCATTTATATAGTTGTGTTTGTGTAAAAAAAGGTGGTGAAAAATAATTTTTTTTTTTCTTTTCGGTTTTCCCTTTCTTTTTTTTTCAGAATTCTTTGGAAATTATAGACAAAGTTGGTAACCGATGATTTACTACTGTGTATATTTCTTTTGACTAGTAATACGTTTTTTTTTTATTTTAATTCAAGTTCCAGACATAGGGTTATTTATACAGATCATTTCAAAGGGTGGGGTGCTTGAAAGTTCCGGTGTTGAATACAAGTTTTGTAGTCGAATAGCCTTCGTATTTGCCCGAACTGTCCTGAATCAAACTGGGTTTTCTTTGTGCGGTAAGGACATCCCCGACGGTAAGTAATGGGGATTCTATATGTCGTAAGATAAGATAGCCTGATCTAAATTCAACAAGTATCCAGTATACGTAACAATGTTTATAATGTGGGGTATACCGACCAACTAGATACGCATTGACATTGCCTCGAATAGTTCATCAATTCCCGTAGGAAAAAGTTATCGCACTTGACCCTCAACTCTCCATCCCCCACGGATGAACTAGAACCCCGGGTCATTCTACTGGAAAGCGTGAGCACGCCGTGGCGGTGAGTTGCCATGTACTTGAGCCTCATGGGGCGTCTTCCCCGAGTTTGTCCAAACAAAGTGGCGGTCCAAAGTGTCTAGTGCCGAGTCAAACTCAGTCAGTTATGAGCAGGGGACTTTGTTGTCCACCCCTGTAAGAACACCACTGGACCTTTTTTCTTAAGGCTGCAGCATTGAATTTTGAAAATTATCCGATCAAATGAGAGGCAGATTTTTTTTATTTTATTTGATTGATCTCTCATGTACAGAGAGTTTATAGATAGTGCACGTTACCTTGCCCCTTTTAATTGTCCATCTTCTTATTCTTCCTTCTCTTTTTAACTCCTTCTCTAATTTTATCTGCATCCACCAAGTCGTCACTTTCAAAGGTGGACATTTTTATTTATTCTTATACATATTTTTTTTATTCAATTCAACCAGCGGATAAATTGACCATCAATAAACTATTAGGTCATAGCCATATAGATTATTTTTTTATTATCAGCTGAAAATTATTGGCTCACAAACAAACCGACCTAGACTTGATAAGAGAAGGAAACCAAAGCGGGATTTAAAAAAGGAAACCTTTTTACGGCACAAGGCACTGAATTTCCTTGTATTTATAAATGACAGCCCACAACAGCAGCCTGAGTCATTCTCAGAATTTTAACAACAACTTGGTGCTAAACGGCAACAACAACGACAATTCTATATCAGAACCGCCTCTAAAAAAACAGAGATACTACTATCCACAGCAGCAGAGTATATACCATCAACAACAGGACACAATGGCCAGTTACGCATTATCAGAATCGCATAAAAATATGCTTCAAAACAACTTGGTCAATTTTGACCCAGAAGTGGACCAAATTATGAAGGATGAAATTCAACGACAACGAGAAAGTATCGTTTTAATCGCCAGTGAAAACTTTACTTCCCGAGCGGTATTCGATGCTCTGGGGTCTCCAATGTGTAACAAGTATTCGGAAGGGTACCCAGGCGCCCGGTACTATGGTGGTAACCAACATATTGACCGTATCGAACGATTATGCCAACAACGAGCTTTGGAAGCGTTTAACATTACGGCTGATAAATGGGGTGTCAATGTGCAAACGTTGTCTGGTTCTCCAGCCAACTTGCAAGTGTATCAAGCTATCATGCACCCTCATGAACGACTTATGGGTTTGGATTTGCCTCATGGTGGTCACTTGTCGCACGGGTACCAAACTGATACCCGGAAAATCTCTGCCGTGTCGACTTACTTTGAAACCATGCCTTATCGAGTCAATTTGGAAACTGGTATTATTGATTATGATATGTTGGAAAAGACGGCGGTGTTGTATCGACCAAAGATTTTGGTGGCTGGTACCAGCGCTTACTGTCGATTGATTGATTATCAACGAATGCGAGAAATTGCCGATAAGGTCGGTGCGTATTTAGTGGTTGATATGGCTCATATCTCTGGGTTGATTGCTGCCGGTGTTATTCCCTCTCCATTCGAATACGCTGATATTGTCACTACTACGACCCACAAGTCGTTGCGAGGTCCTCGAGGTGCCATGATCTTCTTCCGACGAGGTGTACGATCAGTGAATCCAAAGACTGGACAAGAAATCATGTATGATTTGGAAGATAAGATCAACTTTTCAGTGTTCCCAGGCCATCAAGGTGGTCCACATAACCACACTATTACTGCTCTTGCTGTAGCATTGAAGCAAGCCAAAACACCGGAATTTGTGGCTTATCAACAACAAGTGTTGAAGAACGCCAAGGCACTTGAAAACGCCTTCAAGCAACTAGGGTACAAATTGGTATCAGATGGTACTGATTCCCACATGGTGTTGGTTAATTTGCGAGACAAGGGTGTTGATGGTGCTCGTGTTGAGACTGTTTGTGAATTGATCAATATTGCTCTCAACAAGAATTCTATTCCAGGTGATAAATCTGCACTTGTTCCAGGTGGTATTCGAATTGGCGCGCCAGCCATGTCTACTCGAGGGTATGGTGAAGCTGATTTTGAACGAATTGCAGGTTACATTGACCAAGCTGTCAAGTTCTGTGTTGAAGTTCAACAATCCTTGCCTAAGGATGCCAATAAGTTAAAGGATTTCAAGGCTAAGGTTAATGCTGGTGATGATCGATTGACGGCATTGAAGCAAGAGATTTCTCAATGGGCCAGCCAATTCCCTCTTCCTGTTTAATCCATGAAACCTACCTCTCTCTCTCCTCTATTTGAAGACCTCAACGGTCTATAACCATATTTGTTAACAAATTTGTCAGAAGTTTTGAAAAAATGAATTCAACATTTGTGTACATATAATGCTTAAATAATTTGAATTGACTAACGAACACACTACATCTCTGCTCTCTCTCTCTCTCTATTTGGCCTGTGCGGCGGCAGTGGCGTCTGCCCCCCGATTTCCCGCCTTTGGGAGTCTCCCACTGCCACTGCGTCGTCTTCTGTTATCCACCACAAACACCAAGCGCCTCGACTTCTTGTATTTATATATTCAAAACAATGCTGGTACTAGCCATAGGAGACTTGCATATTCCTGATAGAGAAGCTGTATGTTGACCTAACAAGCTATTCAATTGTCTATTCTCCGTACTAACTTATACTCTATGATTTCTACAGGATCTCCCCAAAAAGGTTCGTTCATCTCTCCACCCCCCTTCTCTATCTCTCCGCATATCTACTAACAAATCATTTAGTTCAAAAAACTCTTAACACCGGGGAAAATCGACCAAGTACTATGCCTAGGTAACATCACAGATAAACCTACATACGACTACCTCAACCGAGTATCTCCCAGCTTTGTCAACGTCAAGGGTGAATTCGACACGTTAGACCACAATTGGCCTCTCAACCACATTGTCAATCAAGGACAACTCAAAATCGGCATTGTATCAGGACATACCGTGATCCCCAATTCAGACTCGGAAGCGCTGCTAATCATTGCTCGACAGCTTGATGTGGATATTTTGATTTGGGGCGGGTCGCATCGCGTCGAGGCGTACCAATTGGAAGGCAAGTTCTTCATCAACCCTGGTAGTGCTACCGGTGCATTTTATGCCGGCTGGGAAGAGCCACCAGAAGAAGACGAAGATGAAGAAGGTAGCGCTGGGAATGGCGGTGAAGGTGCAGCAGCAGCAGCAGCTACAGGCAATGGTGAAGAACAACCTACAAATGATGAGCCTGTGTTACCAACACCTTCTTTCTGCTTGTTGGATATCCAAGGGAAAGTATGTGTATTGTACGTTTACAGCTATATAGATGGAGAAGTCAAGGTTGATAAGATCAGCTATAGAAAAGAGACAAGCTAGGCTAGCCCTTTGGTTTTTATTTATAAAAATGAATGAAAAATGTCTTAACAAGTTGGCCGAGTAACGAAAAGAGAGTCGCAGATTATTTTTTTTGTGGTATAAAAAGGGTCTGTCGCTGGAAAAAAATTTTAAACCTTTCACAACCACTTTTTTCTTTCTTTCTTTCGTTCTCTCTTTTTTCTATATTCATCCGCCAACAATTCTTTGTTTGAATTGGTAAGTTTATACACTCACTACTCTCTCAATTGATCATCATCAACAATAAGAGTATCGTCTGGGTTTTTAGTTCAAATGATGACCCGAGTGCATTTGGCTCGATTCACCTTCGTTTAACGTTCCGTTGCGTTGGTGTTGATGTGGAAAAAAACACGCTACCTTAAATTTTTTTTGTCTGACACGATTACTTTTACGATATTATTGTTTTATTGATGATCAATTGAAGCAATTGATTGCAGGATCATTGGGTTTTACTAACATGTTTGTTTTCGATTTAGTTGGTAAAGGAAAAAAGTTATGTATAGTTTAGAGTAGTTAGGGAATATTAAAGATCATCTGCAAATGAAATGCATCACAGATCAAAACCCTTTTTTTTTTTCCTTTATGGTATTCATATCCATCTTCTAGCTCTCCCGTTAGCGAGTCATCATCATTTGACTGCGCCGCCATTCTTTCGATGCCAGATTAGCACTACTGCTTGGACCATCTTTGCCGCCCCAGAATACCGGAGCCGGTACATGATGATGACAGCCTCGCTAACACAACTCTGGTACGGCGGGACCCACAGAAACAAAACCCTTCTAACCAGATACATTTCATTATTTGGCTAGCTATCGCGTTCTGGCTTTTTAATATAATATAATGCTGGAATGGCGCATAAAAAGCACTGCCTCGTTTTATGCCCTGGTAGTCTTTCATATCCAATGGATGGAACCATATCATTTATTTTCTGGATGCTGCTGCTGCTCTTGCTAACATCTAGAGGTTTCTGTATGGAGATTTGACCTCCCCCTGTGGTATTCCTGCATATATACATATATATAGATCCTTCCCCCCCCCCTGTAATGATTGCACGGAAAGATGTTTGTCTGCCTTATTTCTCCACTCATTAGAGCAAATGTATCATATAAACTTGGTTGAATCAATCAACTAAAAAAGGGGCCGTATCCCATTGAATATCCAATTCGATATAAGCTTGTTTATCACGGTTTACTGTACATTAAAATAATTTGCGTCAAAAACGGGGCCTGTGACTAGAAACTTGGGGGCTGTGGCACTTCCTAACTACTGCTTATATTATATGCAGCTGCCATCTGCTGCTCCCCCACTTTTGCTTCTCCCTCTTCTTTCTTTAATAGAGACGGCCAAGCAGATTTTACACAACCAACAACAGCATTCACGAAATAGGGGAAGAAGAGCTAAATCGCTGGCTGGATTGTGAGTACTATGATAGGTCTTCCAGTGGAGCTGATAGTGCATGCTTTTGGCTACCTAGATATACCAGATCTCCTATCTGCGGCACAAACTTGTCAACTTTGGAGACAGTTGATTCAAACATACGACAGGGCGTTATGCAGGGCCCTAGCGGAACGATACAGTTCGTTATACTACACCATCGAACCCAAAACACCCAAAAACAATGGCGAGACGGTTCTATTACCAGCTATGGGCGTATGGTTCAATGCTTGTTTTGAACACCATCTTATGGAACGTAACATGAGTACTTCGCCACATGGTCCTATCATGCTTGACAACAACACGCCCATTCAACAACCATACTTGGAAGAATTCCCTAAAGGATTTGGTAACCTATATGCTGCAGCACATCGATCAGCGTCATTACTAGGTCATTTTGATGAAAATGGGAAACTTTATACTCAGCCGTTCGAGTCGTCACCCGATATCATAGTGATCAACCCCGTCAACGACACATACGAGTACCATCGTAACGCAGTGTATGAGGCAGCACGAGAGTACCTCAACGGTGACGGGACGTCCCGCGCCGTGGTGAAGATCCCAGATGAAGATGAGACAACCGAGTATATCATCCCGTCTACGGTCGCTGATGGTCGGTCGTTGGTGATCTACGGCATGATTATCACCATCAATCCTATAGACGATACAATGTCACGATTGATTGGATCTGATACCACGGGGGTTATATTTGATGGAGAGGCGGAGGTGCAACCGGATAGCGTGTTTATGTACGGTAAGACATTTATGTTGGCGGGGTACGGCAAACGCACAATCTCGTATATTCAGACAGTTCCGGAGGTTCGGACTCTCGCGATTAAGAATTTAAATTTGGAAAGTTGCGATTGGAATCATGACCAAGTGTGTGGCACGGCGACGCATATTGTATATTATCTTGCAGCCAAGGATGTGTTGCTGTCTTGCTCGTTATCACAAATGCTAGATACTGCAAGTGGGGAAGACCTTGAATGGACAACGATATTCCAGTCCTCATCCAAATTGTCTAATCCAATGTTATATTTCAGCAACAGATTTGTATCTTTTTCATATATTTACAAATCCAGGGCGGCCAGGTTACTGTTATTTGATGTGTTGAAGCGTAAAGTCAAGGTATATGAGCACGATTACCGTCGTAAACAACGGCTGGGGATTCTAAACAGGAACAACCATTCGTACACACAAGAATTAAAGAATGCAGTATGGGTGTTCAATTGGCATGGTGAGGTGGTCCATTTCAGCCAAAAGTTTTTATTAGATATAACTAGAAAAGAAGACAATTAATAGTAAAAAATATATAGAGAGTTGTGTTTATATGCGTGTTATTATGCTTATCAGTTCAGCCGCATGTGCTGCTCATCTCGGACAACAGAAAAAAGCTTAAAAAAAATTCAAACATCTATGTATAAAAAACCGTTTTTAACATATGCCATTTTCAGGACAGACAGACAGTTCAAAATTTATCAACGGAAGCAATCAATGGGGAAGAGAGAAAGGAAGGATCGTAAAAAAAAACTTTAATGAAACGTGAGAAACGTCTAGAATTTCTTTGCCCCCCTCTCTCCTGTTCATGCATTAGATTGACGTCAACAGCAAATAAATCCAAAAAAAAATGCCCACACAAAAGGTTCGATCCAATAAAAACAGATCGCGCAGCCGCTCCGTCTAGGGAAAATAGTATACACAGAACAGACACTGGACGCAACTAAAATTTTTCTTAACTTCTCCTATTACTAATTTACACCTACTAACCCCTCTTATCTCTCTCTTCACTTAAGAAAAGACTAGCTTGGATGGTTCTGTCATTTTCATCCAGTAAAGGGATCATTTTGTCCAACTGCATGTTAAAATTGTAAATTATTATCACTGCTAATACACTTACTATAAAACTCTCATTTAAAAAAGCAATCACTACACGATTTTGCATGGCCAACTAAAAAGAAAAACCAAAAGGGAGGGTGCAGAAGATCATGGAAAGGATACCGACAGAACTTCTAGAACGTATATTCGCAGCTTTTGAAACCCCTATTGATATTATTTCACTTGCCAATGTATGCAAGCACTGGAGACAGGTTCTCCAGCAGCGAGACACGTTCCTATTCAAGTCGCTGGCCAATCAATGGAGTCCAGTGTTACAATTAGATGACGATACAAGGTTAATTACGCAACTGGGACCATGGTTCAATCTATGCCTTAGGTACTACTTGGAGCATGATATGTTATCATCCACTACTCGTCCAGTTGTTGATACTCAAAGCGGCGTGTTTGAAACGCCTTTGGTTAACCAAATCCCAGAGGACTTTGAACCTGCGCATACTATCGGGCAAAACCCACATGAACGGTCCGAATTGACACGCAAAGACCGCATAATCTGCGAGATTGTGAACGATAAGGTCTATGACGATGATGAATTTGAAAAGACTACCGAAAACTTTGAAGGGCTTGGAGTGCTTGATTTGTGTAACCGGACGTACCTCTTCCTGCCATGTAGCCGCACTCAATTGTTGCATGGTGGGTTTGATGGCGATAAGCGGTTTTACTTGGACTCTACCATTCCCAACGCTTATGATGAGAATGCTGAAGTGTACGAGCGAACAAGATGGACGTTCCCCAAGGAGATTTCCGGGCGACCGTTCCAATTGTTACAAGCTCATTATTGTTTTGTAACTGTCAAAACTGAAGAGCGTACTGAAGAAGCTCGTGGTGGTGATGAGGCTGCCGTGGCAGCACAAGCAGCATCAGTGTGGCGGGGGGAACTGAAATTGCTGGCTAGGGTCCAACCAGATTCTCCTAGCTCAGTGTACCCAGAGTTTCTGTGGCGAGCTGGTATCGACGCTGACGCTCTGGTACTGGTCTCAGTGCATTGCTTTGTGACGATTTTGAACGGGGTTCTACGACTATATTCGATTCCAAATTGTACGTTACTCAAGACACGCAAGATTGACCTGCTACCGCGGGGCAGTAGCGCTCCCCACTTCATGTACCAGTCACACGAGTTTTCGGTCTGTGCTAATCATCTGCTCAAGTTTGATAATACTACAAGAACTTTATCGGCTTGTTCATTTGCATCTATTATCAATCAACCCGCTCACGAACCATTACAATGGCATGATGTGGTTAAACTTGATACTACACCAGATATATCTTGGGGGAAATTCACACATTACTGGACTAAACGGTTTGTGTATATTACTGGTGCTCGGCAAGGTGCTACGTACTTGTGTTTGATTGATCTCGTACTGCGAACTTGCCGAACCTTTTGCATTTCTAAACAACAGGTGGATAGACGGTTCCCGCTGCTGGAGTATGATTTGTCTGATTATGGGAAACATCATGATGGCATGGCGTACCAGGGTGGACACTGGATTGTGGGGTGCGATGGGCGTGTGGCGCATATTACTGGCAAGACCTTTAATGTGCTGAATCATGATTATATACAGGGCGGATATTTAGGTCGTCCTATGAGCATTTATACTAACTATCTAACTACTTGATCAATCTACTAACAGGCTGGATCACTATCTTAATAATTCATGTAACGAAATAAACGAAAGGAATCGTATAATAAGCGTGTAAAAATCAAGAGGATATGCATGTTCAACTAACTAGCTATTGCTGCACCGCCTTATTTCGTAATCGTCTATTCAGAAATAAATAATCTCAAATCCACCGAATACCATAGTCTCTAATGGTGATACCGCTCGGCTTTACGATGTAAATGTTATCTCTGATTCACTTTGTTCTGGCCCAATTCCCAAAACGTTTTTTTTCTCGCGCCGCACCGAATTTTTTTTTCACTGCTAGCATACAACGACACTTAGACACAGAACAATGACATTCATTTCACCCGACAAGGGACCTATAGAAGAAGGCTCGCTAGTACTAGTATGGCTATCCAGAACCAACATCAAACCTATCCGACCAAAAGCCGGCGAAGTGCTTCAAACTAGATTCGGCGCATTCCCCCACGACTCCATCATCGGACAAAAATACGGCACCCAAATTGCGTCTACTAGTAAAACGGGGTTTGTACACTTACTAGCACCAACCCCAGAGCTATGGACCCTATCATTACCTCATCGTACCCAAATTGTATATACTCCAGACGCCAGTTACATTGTGCAGCGGCTAAAGATCCGACCCGGCACAAAGGTAATTGAATCCGGTACGGGGTCTGCCAGTTTCACGCATGCATTGGCACGAACCGTGGGGACCAAGGGTAAAGTGTATACTTTTGAGTTCCATGAATCCCGGTACCAGCAGGCCAAGGCGGAACTAGAAGAACATGGGCTAGGTGGGGTCGTAACTATCACTCACCGAGATGTATGTCATGAAGGGTTCAACGTTGCTGAAGAAATGAAAGAAGAAAGCGATAAGGCTAGTGCGGTGTTTTTGGATTTGCCGTCGCCTTGGTCGGCTATCCCACATTTGAAAGAAGTAACAAGGACTGATCGATGTGTAAACATTTGTACGTTTTCGCCGTGTATTGAACAAGTTACCAAGACAGTCGAGGTGCTAAGAAAGGAAGGGTTCCAACATATCGAAATGGTGGAAGTATCAGCGAAACGATGGGAAGGGAGAAAGGATATGGTGAAGGAACTGGATGATGCAGTAGCGCGGCTGCGGGATATTCGTACGCGCCGCAACGAGGGGCTCAAGCGGCGCAATGAGCGGCTTGAAGCAGAGCGTAAGGGAATTAAACGCCCCGCACCAGATTCTGCTGCCAATGAAGGTGGTGAAGGTAGTGAAGGAGGAAATGGTGGTAAGAAGCCATCTGCTGATACCAAGAAGGCAGGGTATAATCCGTTTGGTAAAGGGCAGCATATTAAGGAAGGAGATGAGAAGTTTGTGTGGCATGATGTGTCCAAGGTAGAGACTGAGATCAAGACGCATACTTCTTATTTGACGTTTGCTGTTCTTCCACCTCGTGTATATTAGTTTAAGAAATGTCAATGATATTTTTTTTTGAAAAAACAGCGTAATAAATTTGTACATGGTCTCCAGTGTCGCCCGCTGCTCTGGTGCCATCACTAGTGCAAGGAGACATACATAAGTAGGGTGAGCCCTATGATAGCAGGAATTAATGTTACAGCAGCAGTGCCAAAGGAGTACCGCCTAGGCCAATGATGCGTGGACATGCACCGGTGCGGAGTTTAAGGCGTTCCACGGGCAGTTAAAGAAGCCAATGTGATTGACACCGATAAGTGGGTACCGATGGGCTGACGCTACAACACACGTTTCGAGGTGATAGCATACTGCCCAGGTCAATTTCAAATGCCGAGTGGAGTTGCAAATATCCTTTTTCCATTAGATAAGCGTAGTATCCACATGCGCATCCAATTTCCAAGTTACTGGATTACGTCTGACAATAAAAAGTATAGCGAGGCGGGCTTGGCCCGTGCGTAGGACCATAGGCCCACTTTTCACTCCCATAATGTATAGCAGATAGCGGAGTTTGGGTTTCCAGGTCCCTCTACGATTATCCAGGGTAAGGTTCGTTTCATCACCGAAGCTATGTTAGAGATCTCTGCCAAAT
>JAKTQM010001270.1:15253-28476 GCA_030558825.1 Blastobotrys niveus
CATCGACTCCAAGTATTGATTTCTTGGTCCCTCTATCTCGATCTTTATCAATATTTATAGAGATTTTCAGCATTTAAACCTGGGAAGTTTAGAATAAAAAAAGGGGGGTATAACTACTTCTTTCTTCAACGCCACATCAACAAACAAACAATAAACAACGACAGCAACAAAACAAACATAAAAGCACGCGGACAGAAGAGAGGTACAGACTCTTCTTTTTATTTTTTTTGCTCTCCTTTTTTTCTCTCAGTAAATCTCTTCGCAACTAGAAGAGATAGGATCAAAACAAAGGGGGGATCGTATATAAAAAAACCTCCACATCTAATTCGACAACTTGAATTATTTTATAGACAACCACCATCAACTACAACACCACAACCAGTCGTGTATATAATACGCCACTTTATACAGTATGAACCGCTTGGTAAAACGTCTAAGGGCGGTGTTTTTAGCTGATGCTATCCCAGGATCAACATTAGGTAACCTCGAAACATCATGGGATATTAAAAAATCGATACACAAGTTGAGAAAGCACGAATGGAATCGTTGGGATTTGCAGTATGTGATCATGATCCCGTCGCTACTATTTTCACTGCTGATCATGACTGAACCACCATTTATTATCCGACTACTTGCAGTTGCTCTAATTGCTCTCATTCTTTTGATACCCATCACTGGACAGTTTTTTTTCAGATTCTTGCCTATCGGTACATGGCTGGCATTGTTCTTTTGCTGCCGATTCATTCCAGCTGACTGGCGGCCATCTATTTACGTACGAGTACTACCAGCATTGGAAACGATCTTGTACGGTGGTGACTTGAGTGATGTATTGGCATCATACCAAAGTTCATTTTTGGACATTTTGGCATGGATTCCATATGGTATTGGCCATTATTGCCTTCCATTTATTGTGTCTGCTATTTTGTTCGTATTTGGTCCACCAAAGACTTTACCAGTATGGGCCTTTGCATTTGGTTGGAACAACTGGTTGGCAGTAGTGATTCAAATCTGTTTCCCTACTGCTCCACCGTGGTACCGAAACTTGTACGGGTTGGACCCGGCAAACTACTCGGTGCAAGGATCTCCAGGGGGGTTGGCACGAATTGACAAACTGTTTGGGTTGAATATCTACTCTGGTGCGTTTGGCGCGAGTCCACTCGTGTTTGGCGCATTCCCATCATTACATTCTGGATTCGCCGTCATGGAAGCGTTGTTTTTATCGCATTTGTTTCCTAAATACACACCAGCTTTCTTTGGTTATGTGATGTGGATTTGGTGGTCGACAATGTACCTCACGCATCATTACTTTGTTGACTTGATTGGAGGTGCAGCCATTGCCTTTTCATTCTTTTACTTCTGCAAGTTGACGTGTTTGCCACGCGTACAACCAGATAAGTTTGCCCGATGGAGCTACGATTATATCGAAACAGGGGCAGCTCAACCAGTGAAATTCCGAAAGAGCTTTGACGATGGTGATGATGAAGATAATGCAGTAGAATTGGAGGGTGTTGATGAAGAATCTCGATTCTATTTTGCTGCAGATGACCATTCTGATGAGTATTACTATGGAGATGGGAATCATAACAATCATCATCCTGTAGGACAAGAACCTGCCATGTTTGAACTGCCACCAATTGATACCAATGTATCGAATTTCAAGTCAATGAATGGTAGCGGGTATCATAGTGCAAGCGGCAGTGTCAGTGCTGGTGGTGCTGGAGGCAGCAAAAAGTTTTCGCATCATCACAAGACATCGTCTTATCATTTGTATGATGCAGATATGATCCGCTCTACTAGCGCGTCAAGCCCATCGAATCCAATGAGCCCGTCCAAGATTATAAGGACAGGTACACCCGACTCGATAGTACAGAGGTCAATGTCGCCCGGTAGCTATCGAAGTGATGAAGATCGACCAAAAATTGCATAAAAAAACAAACAGCACACTCTCAATGACAATGATGAATGATAAATCCAGCATTTTTTTTACGACTCGAAATGAATGACCTTTTTTTAATCTTTTTTTTCTTTTTTCTATCAAATATCCACTTTTTTTTTTCTTTCTAATACGTCTTAATAATTAATGGGGAGGGACTTGGTACTGGCACACTAGCATGGAACCTGGTAAAGGAGGTTATGCGTATTATTTTCAAATTTTTACTACTAATAATTTCTGTAAATATAAACCAAATAAATAATAAATGAGTAATTGACTCAGATAAACAATGTCGGTGGACAAATGCAAGCATGTGAATACGTAGTAGACGTTAATCGAAGCCCTGCATAAATCAGGAACATAATCTTCTTCATTGTATCTCAGTAGCTAGGTTATCCTTTAACACGTTACAAGGGATTGACGCCAACATGCCATCGCGAGCATCTCGACCTTGAACTTGCAATCCGTTGCGCCAGAGATGCTTACTTTGAGCTTCTTATTAATGTCGCTTCCAACTTTGGCATGTGATAGTTGTGGAACCCAGTTCTACTGTCGATGATAGGCAACACACAAACTCCATCCACACTAACCCGTTGTTCGCTTGACAATATCATCGACAGCACTCTCCATCTCCGGGTACGCATTCTTAATCTCCGTCGCCATCGCATCCCGAAACGTGCCCATCGCTCTCATTTTACCATTGATATACTGATTTTGCTTCCCCAACAGCTCCACAAATTCACGCGTATAAACATCCGGATTCCGTCCATTCTCAATATACTCAACTACATCCAACGGCACACTTTGAGTTAATGGCGATGCACGTTCATTAAGCACTTTAAACTCATCCACCAACATATTAACACGGTTCATCAGCCCTTCCTTCCCCTCGGCCGTCGCTTGATAATCATGTACCATGATCCCGAGCTCAATCTCGGTCTCAATGACTTGTTTGATCTGTTCTTGAGCCCGAGATAGCGGGGATCCATCACTTGTCGTCATGTCGTTTACTTCGTGTGTGCGTGTGAGTGCTGCTGAAAAATCCAAGTCCCAAAATCTTTTTCTTTCCCTCCGAAACTTGCCCCACTGCTGTTCTCTCCCCCGTTGCTGCCGTGTTTCCCCGCAGACCCGTTTTTGGGCGGCAAATCTCTCTTTTGTCCCAAATTTTTTTTCGCTTTTCACTGTGATTTGACAAAAACGGCCGCGGCGGCGTTGTTGCCCTTTTTTTAATTTTTTTTTTTCTTCTTCTTCCTAGTACTAACTTCCACACACTCACACTCCGGATAAACACAATAGATCCAAATCTCTCTTTTGTTTTATTTATATTTGCCACCATTCCCCAGATCTCGCACCTTGTCCTCTCCTCACAATGTCAGAAGAAGATGTTCTGACATTCGAGAACGACGAATATTACCGGCGGCGGCGAGAAAACGACCTCAAGAACAACAACGATGACCATGACCACCTCCACAACCATCATGTTACGCCCCATCATAGCCATCTTCATTCTCATCGGGCATTGCACATGTGCATATCATCTCAACGTATTGCCAATTTAACTAACGACAACATCAACGCATTTGCAGGGGCAGTAGCAGGCGTAGCAAGCGGGATCGCCGTATGTCCGCTGGACGTAGCAAAGACTCGGCTCCAAGCGCAGGGCGGGTTCTCTGCGTTAATGAGAGCTAAAGATCCTACTGTTAAAGTCCTGGCGCGGTACTCTGGTATGATTGGTACCGTGGGGACGATCTGGAAAGATGAAGGGGTCCGGGGGTTGTACCGCGGATTGGTACCGATTGTCATTGGATACCTGCCAACTTGGACGGTATATTTCTTGTTATATGAAAAGAGCAAGCGAGTATTGTTAGAGAACGATTTCAAATTGTACCAGGATCATCCGTTTCTAGCGCATATCACATCAGCATTGGTGGCCGGATCATCTTCAACAATGATCACCAACCCAATTTGGGTGGTCAAGACGCGGCTCATGTCGCAGAACAAGAATTCAACTTGGCATTACAAGGGTACTATTGATGCATTTGTGTCCATGTATAGACAAGAAGGGTTACGAGTGTTTTATTCGGGGTTAGGGCCGGCTCTATTGGGGTTGACACATGTAGCGGTACAATTCCCCCTTTATGAACGGTTCAAAAAGAGTTTCACAACACAAGACGATGATACAGCTCATGAAATTCATAATAATCTGGGTATTCTAGCGGCGTCTGGGTTGTCCAAGGTAATTGCGTCGTCCGTGACGTACCCGCATGAAGTCATTCGTACCCGCAACCAAATCCAGCCAAATCATCCACCACCAGGGTCTCCAATGCATACCAACGCCCAGGCGGCATCCATGCCCGGCGCCACCAAGCATCTCCAGCATAATATTAACAATAATAACAGTAATAATAATAACCAGCATCAACACCAGCATAATAATAGTAAGCATCAACAGCAGTACTACAGCGGCGGTCGCAAGTATAGAGGCATTTTGCATACGGCACGAGCCATCTATGTCGAAGAAGGATGGCGAGCGTTTTACGCCGGCTTGGGCACCAATATGTTCCGCGCCGTGCCGTCGTCGCTTGTCACGCTGTTTACGTATGAGCTGGTATCACGACACTTGACGCAATGTAGAAACGAAGCACTATGGGAAATGAATGTATAGACTAACAACGTAAGAAAAAAAAAATGGTATTTTGTTATGATTTCAGTATTGTATTCTTTCCTAACCCTTAATCCCCCAGATCTGAGCCGCATCTAACTTCCACAGATGCGGCTCGCGGCTATAACTACGCCAGAAAAATGATCCCAGAAGCTATGAAACTGGAAAAGAAACGATAAACTGATGTTTATTTTTGGTAAATGGTTAAGTGACTGTTATTTTTACTTTTCATCTTCTACTTCTTTCAGCTGGTCACCCGTCTTGAAGTAAAACGGATCAATAGGATACGCTTCCCCTGTCAACTCCTTACTAATCAATGCCACTTCATCCACCCGTGAATAGATCCTCTGTACAATTGCCTGACCCGACATCATCAGCAGCCCATTAGGAGACAAATCCAAATCTCCCGGTGCCACCCGTTCTCTAGAAATATCCAGTCTTACTCCCTGTACATCCTGCTGCGGGTGTCGTTGATGCTCCTCTTCAGGATCACCTGTCGTAGATACAGGTTGATACCCACCTCTTCGTGCATGCCTGACAGCCGTCTGTGCTGGGGTCAGCATGGGAAGCGGAACCCGCATCACCAACGACGAACTACACATATGCAGAACCGCCAAGAAATCCGAATTCAACGCCGGGTCCGTCCACCCATACTGCTTCACCATTCTCATCAACACTGTGCTGGCAACATCTCCATTACCACCACCTCCACCACTACCATTCTCCACCTGGTTCAAAACGCCGTATAGAAACTGGTACAATAACAATGTATCCCCCTGTAACTTCAATAACCTCAAATACTTGGTCTTGGGCCACGACCCCTGCAACGGCGGCTCAAACTTGACAGTACGGCACTTTTTACGCGTATCAGCTAGCAACACCCGCACTGCACCAATCCTCTGAATAATATGGTCACGCCCATTAAACAAAATATGCGTCTCTGCATCACGAGCCCGTGCCACAGCAAAGTTGGCAACATGTGTGTGCACACTACCCAGCTCTGTCAGAATGTTACCCAAATTCACTCGAATTGCCTTTCGCACCGTGAACGGTTTTGGTACTATACTACCAATAGCACCGGCAGCAACCCCAACCAGAACTGTCACGAACCGTTTCCATGCCGGTTCCCACCCATATCCTACTGTAGCAGGAGTATTGATATGCGTGTCCTGCCAGCTGGTACCTGTAACTAGAATAAACGTCACCCCCAAGAAAATCGCCGGCAAGGGAATCAAGTGTTGTGAAAAGTGTCGGTAGTAGGTTAAAAACAACAAAAACACTGCATACACGACACCCATACCGTACCGGTTGCCGCTGCCGTGGCCATTGCCAATGTACCATCCGACTAACGCCAGTACCCCTGCGTAAAATGTAAACGTACTATCCACGATGAACGCATAGAGTGTATCTCCAAAGTACGGGAACGTACTTAACGGAGTCATGATGGCAGCCCAAATCAGCCGGTTAATGTAAAACCACCATGCTGTAGGACGGAAGAATACTGGCAGAGTCACTAGGATAGTGAAGAATGCAGCACGGACCGAAGTAATGAGATTTTTGTTCGTGACAACACTAGTGTGACCCGACGCTATTACTTTGCCGATACGCTGGTACAACTTTGTAGGCGCCGCAGCTTCAGGGTCGCGCCGCATAAGCGGCGGCTTGACTTCATTATGTGCTTCGGGGTTATCGAGATGAGGAATGTCCTGGGTCCATCGGTGTATAAAATGTGGAGTAGGACGATGTTCGTCAACTTCAAGGAGAAGCTGCATCAAGTGTGCCAATCGTGTGGCGTATTGTTTGATCATGAACCAAAACAAGCTGCTTTGCTCAGCAAGCAATGGAATGATTTTGGACCCCATGCGCGCTTGTAAAATTGGTCGGATCGTTTCTTCACCGAAATTTGGGGAGGAAATACGGTCAATCTGTGTTTTAAGTTCGTTCCATGCATTGAGCAGCGCCTTATGCTGTTCTTGTTGTCGCTGTTTATGTTTTTTGGCGCCATAGACCAACGTGTAGGCGCGATAATGATTCGCTGCATCCATCCACTTGATGGTTGCATCAAATGCACGATGAGTAGACTCTAGTACCGGCATGTAAAGATCCATCATGGCATCCATTAGCTGGTCCAGGTCCTCTAAAGTCAAGTAATGCCGTACCAACTCACGGTACTCCCGCCGCTGCTGGTGTTCATACTCTGCTACGTCCTGTTCATACTCGTAATCATCCATATCGAGGTCAGCATGCTCATAGTCCTTTATAATCATCTCCTTGCAGTCGTTAATGAACCTATAGAATAATTCAAACGCCTGTACTTGGTCCATCAGGACCAGCGTCACTGCATTGACTCTTCTTGCTGTTTGCTTACTTAGTCTTCCGTACGATACCTCAAACGACATGGGCAAGAACTCTGCCCCTAGCATTGTCATCTTGGCCTTGAGACTAGCTACTGTTTGTGGCAACTTTTTGAACTGAGTAAACTCCCCATCGTCACTGGCGCGGTTCTCTTTCAAAATCTTCATGTGTAGTTTGGACAGGTTATTGACGGCCCCCAACACGGACTGAGCGCCATTGAAACAACTAAAACTGGACGTTTTGGGGAACAGCAAAATGCTAAACACGATATTCAAGGAGAATGTTATACCAAACGGCTTGATCACCAACAAACCAAGTTGTAGTGGTTGGAATGCTGGCTGGAACACCCCATAGCTACCCGTGATCATGAGACAGATAATCCCCACCACCCCAAAGAATACAAACTTGTGGTACTGTAGCTTAACATATAAAAACAGCGTGAGACCAAACATCATGGCAATGATATGAATTACCGTGCCTTTAGTATACAAAAAATGTCCATGGAAAATAACCGACTGCACGCAATTTTGTAGATTTGGACCTGGAGTACAAAGTCCTTCTTCTACTAGTTCCTGAACAAAGTAATCCAGCGGTTTATTCCCGCGAATACGCGCCGAGATGGCCATGGCTACCACCGAATGTGTCCACCCTAAACAAGCACCGAACATGCAAATCACCCCCCATTGGATCGACTGGGCTATACTGAAATTGCCGCAGGGCAACACGAGTGAGTAAATCATCAACAGGTACGCTGCGAGACCAAACCATTCATCGACTGGCTGGATTAACATGAGGATGGCACAAAGCCATAGCTTTAACCATGACCGGAACACGATGCGTGTCGATTTGTAGTCGAGGTAATCTAGAATAAAGTATGGTCGAAAGTACTGGAGTATGCGCTTTCCTGCTCGGTAGATGAATCGGGTGGTCTTGTGAGGTCGGTGTGGTTCTTTCTTTTCGTCGAGATCAACTTCGGGATCCTGGGGTGGGTTATATGAGTTGGTATCTACCAATCGGAGTTCTAGCTGGCTGTCGTATGCTGATGATGCCGAGGACGATGAATTTGGATCATGATAAGCTCTTGGGAACGTCGATTCTTCGTCATGTAGTCTTTCAGAATTGATATTTGACGTTCTCTGGTTATTATCCGTCTGATAACCGACATCCTGGTTCGGATTCATCGACTCTTTATGCATCACAGAGAAGTGGGAAGTTATATTAAAAATCTAATATGATGAAAAAAAAAAACAGAACCAAAAGGAGATTGCTTTGTCCGATGTTTATCAGCTCAGGGAAAAAATAACAGCCGGTGCCGCACGTTCCGAGGCACGGACTCCGCAATGACCGGCCACGAAAGTTTTGGAGAAAGTCAAACACCGAAGAAACGATATGTTTATTGAACATTTTCTATTTTGTTAAGATGCATTAAGAGTGACATCAATAAAGGGGCAGGATAAATTTTCCAAAACACTGTCTGCCCCCCTGCTTGATCCATTTCTCAGCGTTTACCCCAAGCATCCTTCAGCGTAACTATCGGTCCCGACGTTTTTATTACGACACTCCACTACTAACATAACACGACACCGTTATGAGTAACGAAGAATCAGACAAACTGGCTAAAGAGTCAGATGTCACGGTAGGAGGCAACGCCGTGCCACCTGGAACAGAATACTTTGGTTTCGCACTGTACATTTTATCCACTCTCGGCTTGCTAGTTTATCTCATTTGGACGTTCTTCCCTCGATCATGGTTACAGTTCTTTAACGTTTACTACTACCCTTCACGATGGTGGGGATTGGCTCTTCCGTCGTTTATTGTGGTTCTATTATGTTATATTTATGTGGCGCTTGCTTTGTACAATATTGAAGTGTTGACAAAACCGTTCGGGTCATTGGAGATTATTACTGATTTGGACGCGAAGATTGTTCCACGGCATGAGACGAAGCGGTACCTGAGTATTCACTCGGATGGTGTGTGGGATTTGCCATTATCCGAGGTGTGTGAGGTGTTGTATGGAGAGCATAGGGAGAATAAAGAGACGGAATGATGCGATAGACCCCGCACTTAATCGTTCGCACTACTAGCTTCTAGTTCACCTGAACAGACGATAACAACGTTGACGATTAACAGCAGCCCACAATTAACAAATATTTACCGGCATAATAACAGGACGTTTCAGCAAAGACAATCATGATGGACGCTCAGGGAAAATTAACGCTGGTATTTGCATTTCGCCAAAATGGTGGAGTATACATTGTTGGAATGCTGCATGTTGATGCGTTCTTTCAGTACAATCGAGAGATAACGACAGTGCGTGGAGAATGTGTCAATACTAGGTAGGAATGGCTGAGTCAGTGCGCTAGGTCACCAATGCGTATACAAGGGGGACTGACTATCTTGTGTCGAGTCAAAGCGGGCTACTATCCGGCTATATGTTTCAGCGCTAGCTGACCCACGTTCCATTTTATGGTGCGTATCTCTTTGATAACAAAGATATCGTTAATCTCAATTAGATTTACCATTCTCGAGGTTCTAGTCCAAGAAGCGACGAAATCATCCCATAGACAGATTCTAAGCTTCTAGTAATATGATATGATACTATATATATAAAATTATCTGCTGTTTCTAGTAAATAACAGGGAGTAATTTTCATAGATTTACATGCATATTCTCTAATGATCAAATAAAACACCTAACTCCAAAACAACACTCCTAATCCACAAATGTTGACTCAAGCCGCATCTCGGATTGACAGCCCCATCCTTTCCCCCCTGTGCACTAAGTGGGACATTAAGCCCCGCCCCAGCCAACGGCGCCCAGGTTTTTTTTTTCAATTTTTTTTTTTGTTTTTTTTTCCCACACACAATCAAATCGACGCTATCTGTACACACACTTTTACCATGTCTGAAGAAACAGTTAAACTAGAAGATACCTCAATGACCGAAACTCAACCAGTCCAAGAAAAACACACTGAAGGTCAACAGCAGCAACAGCAGCAGCAGGAACAACATGACACCGCTACTGCCCCAGCTGCCACCACAACCACAAATGGCGAACCCGAATCAGTCGATGCAATGAAAGCCAGACTCCAAGAACTAGAACAAGAAGCACAGCGGCTCCAAGCCATGCAATCAGAAGAACAGAAACAAGCTGAACAACAGAAAGCGGCCGTTCTTCAGGAACCTAAAGAAGATATCGATGCTAGAAGTGTATACGTTGGCAATGTCGATTATGGCACAACCCCCGAAGAACTCCAGCAGCATTTCCAGTCATGCGGCACCATCAACCGAGTGACGATTTTGACTAATAAATTTACGGGGCATCCCAAGGGGTTTGCATACGTAGAGTTTGCCGAGCCGCAGTTGGTGTCGCAGGCGTTGGTACTTAACGAAAGTATGTTCCGAGGGCGGCCGTTGAAGGTCACGTTGAAACGAACAAATGTTCCGGGGATGAGCCATCGAGGTGGTCGAGGAGGAGGACGTGGTGGGCCTCGAGGTCGTGGTGGACGGGCTGGGTATCGCGGAGGGTACCGTGGTCGTGGCCGAGGGTTTAATCCGTACTAGATGAGGAGAGGACAAAAAACGAGGTGGTTATATTTTTTGTATACCTTCTTTTTTGTTTATAACTAACTTGTTTTGAAAGAGCGTTGTTTTTTTTTTAATTATTTAATGAATTTATTTAGTATTTTTAGAATGTTATGCCTAGTGTATGCCGCAACCGGTGCGGCGTGCGAAATTTAATTTGACGAATTGGCCCCATAGAAGACGAAAATTGTCATGTTAATGTACATGAATCATGCATAGGTTTGTTGGAAGTTTATTCTAGGCGCCCGGATAGTCCCTGAAGTTTAGTATATCTGTGCAATAGCACGATTGGAATTAATGGGATCATGGCGTCTAAACTGTCAAAGTACACCGAACCAATCCATCTAATCTACCATGTGAACAAGTTGATATCAGTTGTCATGTTGGACATTTATATGTTTGATTCAGCTGGTATCGGTCGTAAAGATTGATAGCATTCATAGTATTTTCGAGAATGTTGGGGTTGAGCAGTTCTTGATCAGTGGCTGAAAAAAAAACGTGCATCATATTCTAACAGAGCAAAGGCGGGATGTGTAAAGCACAATTGACCGTATAAACGATTAAATTGTCCATGAATTCATTGTATTGTCAGCAAAGTCTAACTCGGTGGATGCAGCTACCCATGAAGTTGGCGCTAAACATTCTCAGCTTTGCACACAAGCGTATCGACTAGATCATATCCCCCACAGTTCTACAACTGCAAAGTCCGCCAGCTCAGCTATTACACTCATACATCCATCGGACTTGGATTCGTTGAAAAGCCGCAGCAACCAGTGTTATATCGATTGTTTCCAGGAACACTAACCGTCTCAGCCGTAGACGCTTCCAAAATCTCGGAATTGAAACACCTTGCATATAAATCCATCAAAAAACAAAACCAAAACGTTCTTTTTTTTCTTCTTTACATTGCATCGACCAAGATGCGGACCTTTAGAGTTCTAACTCTGCGGGGGACCAAGTATTGATCCGGTTTTTAAAAAAACGTCCTCCACCATTACACACAGTGGGGGGGCGGATTAACAAGCCTCCTCCTCCGCTTCTCCAAAAGATCGACAATAAGATAACGCGGTAGCAAACTCATTGCTTCTAATACCCAAACTATTTTCCATGCCGTATATCCTACATATAATAATAAGCGCTAGATAACCCAGCTTTTTGAGACCTATTTACTCTCCAACAACCCCTCCATGAGACGACGGGATCTCATGATAACCTACCGTTTTCAATGAAATAATATTCCAAGACAAGGAAGTTTATCACGATTTGACATTTTTTTTATGGTATTTTGTACTACATCCCCTTGTCCCTAATTTTTTTTATAAACGAATATTTACGTCTCTGGAAACCTAACATTGTATTCATCTCCTACGGCACCCGGATCGTTGAAATTGGTCCGAGCCATGATCCCATGTACGTCATCATGCCCTTGCCCACCCTTTTTTATAATTTGGACTCCGACTCGACCCGCCGAGGAAGCCGGCCAGTGGATGGATATAGTATATTGGATGATGCACGACTCGACGCTGTCCATGTTGCATTAACTACCGGTATACGTATTCTTGAGCCTATCAGAATCATATTTGATGCAAGTGGCAACGTACGCGCATAATTTTACCCTCGAGGAACCCAGATTCAGTTGCGTCAATCTTTCAGCACAAAACGAGGAGTAAAATAAGCATATCTTTAAAAAAAAAACGAGGAATCCCTAAGGACTTTGAAAAAGGGATCCACCTGTTGTTTAGAGACAAAGTGGAGAAAAGGGAAAGTAAGATCCGCCCACAAAAAAAAAGAGACAGAGGACAATCACCCACTTTTTTTTTTCTGGGTCGATGAGGATATGATGAGAACGATGTAGAAATCAATCCACCATTTTGGAAGATTTACTCAATGAGGTCCCCTCCCCCCTACCTCCTCTAAAACCTGTTCGCATTCTCAATAAAACCTGAAAACTGGATAGAAGAATACCTATTTACATCGAGAATTTTAAACAAACGGCGCAAAAAAAAACATCACCGCGTCAAGTTACGCCATAGCCCCTCCCCTCTCTTTCTCTCTCTCTTTTGGCCGTACCTACGGCAACAAAAACAAAATCTACAGTTGCTTCCATATTCCATCTCATGCATTAGCCTAGCATAAATTAAACCAGTTGTAGTTAAAGATGTGTGTAGATTTGGGGTCGGTTAACACGTTGTTGTTGTATCATTATGAAATCTGATTATTATGTCGCAACATTTGAAAACGTTGCTTTTTGGAGAAAAAAAAAAGAGAGAGAGGACGATCGATAATTGAATCAGAGACATGATCTATGAAAGAAGGGGATTTCCAAAATAGCATGATAAACTATGATACGGAGGGGCTAAAACCTATAGATTATACAACAACAAAACCCCCCCGATCAGATATTAAATGAAAGATGAAGAGAGAGTAAAAGAGAGAGAAAGATCTTTTGAAGAATATCAATGTAGTTGTAACAGCCCGTTTTTTTTTAATTTCTTGTTATTTCTTTTTTGTTTGCTTAGACTAAACATAGTTGGTCTATTATTTATTTTTTTTATTTATTTATTGGGGGGAAGTCGTCTCTCTCTCTATTTCAAATCGATCGAGCCTTTTTCTCGGTATTTGCATTTTTTTCCAGCCTTTTTTGCCATCAATTGCCATTGCCATTTCCTTTTTTTTTTTTTTTTTTTCC
>JAKTQM010001271.1:0-13060 GCA_030558825.1 Blastobotrys niveus
TAGCCATTGATGACGGACAATGGTACCAGTGTATCGGGCTAATTATTCAGTTAGCAAAGTTTTAAGTACAGAATGATTTTCAATATTCGAGATCCTTTTACATAACTATAATGCTTGCTACAAATTTTTCTAAGTAGACTTGAACGCATAATCGCCGGCAGTCCAGGCATTTAACATGGCCAGGGCTTCTACACCCTTATCATACGGCACCATATGGCCAGCATCAAACACCCTCAAGAATGTAAAATGCCCCACATTCTGCAGCGTGCCGGCCTTGGTCCCACTAACATGCCAGTCCTTGATTGGAGCCCGAGCCATGGCCTCATGCCCATCTTCGCCATTGATAGTGTAGCCATCCAAAGCACGCACCCACGCTTGATTACCGAGCCAGTTGCAAATGAAATCCTTATCACCGGCATACACCAGCACTGGGATGCCTTGGTTCAGCAAGTACGCTACATCATGATGGAATGGCCGGGCACCATCACCAGTCAATGCAAAGTTGAGCCCCGTTTGACTATCACAGGAATCAAATTCAGTCACTTCCGAGCCCACGGCTTGCTGCACTTCTGGCTTGTTGAGATAATCATCCACGTACTTCATTTCTTCGTAACATAGATCGCCATTGTCACCACAGTCCATTCGAATATCATACGGGTTTCGACCCGTCTTCATGTACGGTTCCAAAGACTTTTTGTCGCAGTAATACCCTGCAGGGGCGCATGCCAATGCATTATCAAAATCATAGCATGCTTGAACCATGCTGCGACATCGTTCCATCGAGTCTAGCATACCTTGGCATGCTTCCTCGTCCAATACTGGCTCAACGCCACCTTTAGTAGTACATGCCATGTCATGGTAAGCTGGGCCCTGGTGAAGGATATCAAAAATCCCGTTACCAACACCCAATGACTTCAAATTGATATGTGGTTCCTCGGCATTGTGCTTGGCTTGTTCTCGTACGATTTCCGAAGCAAACCCTGGGCCATAGTGCCCACCATAGCTTTCAGTGAAGATATGGAATGGCAGTGGCTGGTAATCGGAGAAATGTGTAAAGAACAATTTCAAGAATCGGTATACATGTGTCGCGGCGCTTCGAGTTCCTCGTGGGGTGTTTCTGCTGTTTTCATCTTCATAACTGTAGCCAACGCCGACTGGTTGATCCAAAAACACTACACTGGCGTTGCTGTTCCAGGAATTAGGGTTAAAGGTCGGTTGTCGAGTGGCGTTGATAAACGATGGTCCTAATTCAAAGAACAAACCCTAAAATAAAGTAAAACGTTAGTATAATGTTAAAAATAAAAAGAGAGATACGTACCGTTGCAGAGCTGCAGCCTGGGCCACCGTTCATCCACAATACCACAGGATCGGTAGCCGGGTCGTTTCGACTAGGGAAAAACCAGTAGAACAGATGGTCCTCGCCCTCATTGATATCCAAGTAACCAGTAAAAGTTTTGCCAGTGTCAAGACCCAATGAGTCTGGGTCAGCTTCTTTACCTCGCAAGGTGTATCCTTTGGTATCTTGGACGCTGAAATCCCAATCCACTCGTGGCGTCACCTTCTTGGTATGTTTCTTGTTGCCACCAAACGGCTTGTTTTTTCGCATCCATTTTCGTGCTTCACCGACAAGCCCTTCGAATTCCTGCTGGCCGGAATTGAGTAAGTCCTTCCACAATTGCTTAGTGTGGAATGGCAGTTGTTCGAATTGGGTGTGGTCGTTATCGAAGAGATCCAAAGATTGAAGTTTAGAAACAATGGGGTCATGAAGAGAGAGGACATGCTCGACTTGAGGGCCCACTGCGATTGCGTTTGCAATGGCAGCTAACCCGCCTACAATTAGACGATTGATGTGCATTGTTGAAAGAGAAGAAAAGAAGAAGAAGAAGAAAGAAAGAAAGTGGGGACAAAAACAGGAAAAAGATAAGCTTTTTGGGCGCTTAAGCGAAGTGGCTGTGACGGACTCCGATTACGTCGTACAGTTGGGAACATGCGGCGCTTATTTGGTGTGTCATCGTCTACCTTTTACTTAGAGTCTAAGTTTATTTACTACTTGGAGAAGGAGACAATAAATGATTATTTACAGTATCTATTATTACAATAAATTAAAAAGATGCCAATTTGACCCTCTGGTGTTGTTAAGGGCTGCCACAGGCGATCCTTTAGCGTTCTTAAGCGTTGCCACAGGCGGCAAAGATGACCTGATTCTCCACCACTCCCTATAAATAACCAGGAGCGATTTTTCTATCAGTGCACTCTCAACGATACCCAATCACTGGTAAAGGCTCGTAACACTCCTCCAACATCTTCAAGTCGCTTTTTGAAAGTTGAATTTTCAACGCCCGTACCGACTCATCTATCCTTTCCCGGGATGAAAACCCAATAATAGGACACACACCTTTATGCAATAGCCACGCCGTGGCAATCTGTGCCATCGACACCCCTTTCTTCTGTGCCAACTCCTCCACCCGCTTGATAACCTTTTTGCCAGATTCTCTATCAAACAATGGTTTCAACATTTTCACCGAGGCGCTCCTCGTGGTGGTGGTTTGGTTATCATATGGTCGTGTTAGAAAACCCATTGCCAATGGCGCCCATGGAATCAACCCCACCCCCATCCGGTCACAGTACCGATTCATCTCCCGCTCTTCCTCACGGTACAATAGATTATACAGGTTCTGCATTGATATGAATTTTGTCCATCTATTAAGTTCCGCCGTATGCTGTAACTCTGCAAACTCGTAAGTACGCATCGATGAAGCGCCAATGTATCGCGTTTTACCTGCTTTTACCAGATCGTGCAGTGTTGACATAATCTCCTCATATGGCGTGTCTTGGTCGAGCCGGTGGATCTGAAGCACATCGATATGCGTTCCTAGCCGTGCGATAGATGCATCAACAGCGTCTAATAGGTACTTTCTGCTAAGACCCTGCCGGTTGACCACGTTCATGGCGTTTTTTTCCAACATTGATGTCCCGTCGTCTACCGGTATGCCCACTTTGGTCATGATCACTACAGTTTCTCGGTGAATGTTGTATTGTGTTAGAAATTTGCCAATGAGCCGCTCGGATTCGCCATTGCTGTACATATCGGCGGTGTCGAAAGTGCGAATGCCTTGATCGTAGGCGTGTTTGAGTAAAGCAAATACCTGCTGCTCGTCCTCAATGCACCAGTCTGCCCAGGATTTCGAGCCGAAATGCATTGCCCCGAGGATAATACGAGACACTTTTAATCCGCTTTTGCCTAGATTTTTGTACTCCATGCTGTTTTGTGTTAGTATATGTGTTTGCTTGTTTAAGTTAGCTGGCGCAAAACTTTTTGTGGAGAGGGAAAAATTCAAGAACGCTTGCGGCTCATATAACCAAATTAAACCTGTTCTATCAAATGCTCGACCATTAGAATTCGTATATCTCGAAACGTCCAATATACAGAATAACCATCCAGCTGCTCAGTGGCCCATGGACCTGTACCAATCGCATCTCGCACGCTTTGGAACAGTTTCTCGAACCTAGGGTGATATGGGAAATACTCGAGCACTTTCTTGCTATTGTCAAGATCCGAAATTCGTAACATTGCAAGCATACATCGCGCTGACAGAGCCTCGAGTTCCACCATCAACCACCATTTGTTCTGGATTTCAGTGCTGATTCTAAACGTTGTTAGAGCCAATGCGTTCATGTAATGAATCACCGACGGGTTTGGTTTAAGCACCATCTTGGCACCCAACTCCATATCTTGTAATACCATTGTATACAGCTGCAAAATTACCGTGTTGTGCAACACGTGCATCACTATAGCTGATGGAGTGCATGGCATTTCGTCTCGTAGATCCACCAAGTGCTTCGGTAAGTCTAATGGAAAGTTCAACAGGTTGCGTTCGCACTGGAGTAGTTGCCGCAGTGATACGTCGCCTTCTTTATAACACAACACATACATGAGCTCTGTAGTAAGGAACACGTAAAAGTAACCGAATGTACTCCTGTCAATTGTTGCTAACGCTGCATCAAGGCACCGAGCGTATGCGGCCACGTCGTCTATTACCATCATATGAGGATACAAACATTTAACCCAGATATTCGCCACACATGCCCCTACCTTACACTCCAATTCCATATCATCTTGTGATAATATTACCGAAGTCGCACTTAGCACTAGCTCAGGCTCCAAATCTAACCGGAACGCTAGAAGCGTCACCCCGACTGCCGTCTCAGTGTCCATCTGCCATGCCAATTCAATGACCCGTTGTTTGAGAGACAGGTCCTCCACGCTGGTAACAAGAGATAACCCAGCTGCAATGTCTATAAAGCGAGCAAGCTTCTCGCCGCATGTCTCGAATATTTTTTGGCTAACAAACGGTGTGAGTGGGCCAACGTGGACATCATACTTTTCTTTAACATTTGTTGTCTTACTTGGTTCATCATTCTTATCAAACAACGGCTTTAGGTTCGTTAGCGGGCCACATGGTGACTTGTAAAAACAGCTATCATCTTCTTGGTTAAGACGGAAATACTGCCTCTGGCCTTGTATCTGTCCCTGGCCCTGTCCCTGCACCTCCTGCTGATCTCCAGTGGACTGAACTTTGCAAGCTATACGCTGGGACGTTGCCAAGCGTTTTGCACTTTGTTTCTTAGAAGAGTAGACGCACTTGACGTCGAGGTATGCACATGTAGCACAGCGGTCGCTGGCAGGTTCTTTGACACACTTTTTCTTTCTATAACGACAATAATCGCACGATTTCAGGTGTCCCATTGATCGATAGATGATGCCCCCCATTTATTTCGTGGTGAATAAATGCGGCTTCGCGGGGGGAGGCTAGCTTTTTCTCGGAGCTCCGAGCTTGGCCAAACACTGGAGATGGACCCGCCCATGATTTGGTTCTTCCTATAGAACAACCCACCAAACAGGAATTGATCGCTGGAATTTCCAATCTAAAAATCCGGGGATTGATAATTTAGCCTTTGTCTCTTCCACTATTTTGGTAACCCAAAAACTTTTTTGAGATTATCAGGCACTTGAATCGCCGATAGGCATCCATGCCCAGCCCGGGGAATTCACAAAGGACCCGGATCGAGCCAATGTTCGAATGCACATATTAGTCGGAGGGTTCCATTGTTGTAAATTATATTAATTTGTCTGAGATGTGGCCCCCCATTCCTATTCCCACGTACTGGTTTGATGGGCAGAGTAACTTAGAATGAATGAAAAAAAGGCTGAAGCTCCTGACCCAGCCGTACCATCTGACAAACCAAAACTTTGTTCTTTGGAACCCAGAGATTGAGAAACTAAGGTGTTCCATACTGGGTATCCTGCTTAATTGTTATTTATGCTATTGGCTCCGAAATTATGTATCATGTTTCAGTCTATGTGCGCTCTGTCACTTTCGTAAGTAGAGTAATAGTACCGTGCCCTCGCTAGCTTCGTCGCATCTTTAGCTTCGTCACCGTTACTTTTTTGCGTGCGCTAACTACTAACACTAACTATGGAGTTAGCGTTGGTAGTTAGTGTTAGTAGTTAGCGCACGCAAAAAAGTAACGGTGACGAAGCTAAAGGAGCGACGAAGCTAACGGACAGACGGTAAGGGAAAGCATCAAGAAACCATCCACACGCTGGTCATGCTTCAATGATCTCTCTTTTGAACCTACAATCCAGCACTCTTTTATTCTATATGTTTTTATGAATATTTGAATCGTCGAAAGGCTCCTTCATCCAGCCAGTTCCGGGGCAGGATGGGACTACAAACGAAAAGCTGAAATTGGTGACGACATTTAATGTCTTGGGTCTAAATCATAGGTTTCAGTCCGCTGTTCCGAAGTTTTCAGCTGATTATTCAGCTTTTCCGCTCTGGGACCGCCACAATCACCGGTCACTATTCTTTCAGCTTGGTGAACTAAGATACTTGGAACTTGTTATATCTACAAGAATAACTACACACATACATCGTTCTCGTTAATTTTTCACCTTATGTACGCTTGAAACATCTCAATTTCGCACGGCCGTGCAGATGTAGGGACTTGGCCCACAAAGCTTACATGTCTTATTAAACGTAGCTGTATTTGAGTCCCACCAATGCCCGAGGTTTAATATATGCATCTTTAGCGCACGTAGGAAACGAAAAAAAAAAAGACGCAGGAAAGCGATTCATCATCAACAGTCCCACAGGTGAAACATGTTAATGCCGAGTTGAAAGCTGCTCGGGTCCGGATTTATGAAAATGGGCAAGGCTATGACTTTTTTTCGGCGCTGTTAATTCCGCGAGATTGAAATAAATCTCACGAGAATTGTGCCTTTTAGATTGTAAATAACAAAGGGGGGAATGGCCATATAAAGCTAGTGCGGGTAAGTAGAACCAATCCGCTCTTGGATATCCCAGGTTTATGAAAAGCGGATTTATTTACCCGATCGTTCATGGTGCAGCAGCAAAGACTTGTTGATAAGTGGGCTGGCTATAAGATGATCATAAACGTATAGAAATAACTCGATGGTTCTTTTTGTGCATTTTTATTCACAAAGCAATCGGAGGGGCCAAGATGTTAAATTAGGAGCAGTTTAATAAGCGATATGATTTCACAATTGAGGCTCAAGACGTTTTTTTGGCGGGGAGAAATTAGGCCACTGCCACTGTTTTGATTGTGCAGTTGTTTTTTAGCCTAATCTTGAAGATTAACTCTGTTTCTACGTCATTGAATTGAAAGATAATAGAGTATAGATAGATATGGTTTGTTCTTTGAATTCTATATCACAATGGCCACTTGTCTTGACAATGGAGAGAATGAAAAACCATACAGGCAACTATAATAATTAAAACAAATACCCAGTTAAACAATCAATCAAATCAATCCCCTATGTATAAACTACTTTATTATAATAATAATAATAAACAAAATAGACTGCCCCTTTATTGCAATGCCAAAACACTATTGTTATTAATCTTTCCCCCCTCAATTCTTTTGAAAAAACTTTTGTCTGTTGCTAAAACGAATAAAACTAATTAAATGCCACCGTCATATCTAATCAAGATAGGCTATATGAACATGTAGAATGCAAAATAAAAAAAATAAATGATGAAAAATATGCTAAAAATTGTAATGAGAATAAACGTTTAAACTTCCTTGTTGTTGCTGTTGTCGTTGTTCTCATGATAAATATAATAAATTAGTGCGTTGAATGTCCCCTATGATACTTGAGACCGTTGAGATTCTTGTACCGTTTGCCGCAAACTTCACATCTATAAGGTTTATCTTGCTCCATGCCCATGCCTTCTGGGTACGGCTCGTTGGATAGTGGGTCAATAATCGAATACGTGCCATCATCGTTCAATAACAATGTCTGGTTTTGATGGCCATGTAGTCGATGGTATTTCAACCCATTCTGGTTCTTGTACGTCTTGTCACAACCAATTACGGGACATTTAAATGGCTTATGTTCTCCACGTTCCATAACATACAAATGACGAGCCGGGTCGTCAATACATGCCTCATCGTCATCATCATCGTCCATCATCATTGGCGTTCCATGATTTGAATTTGCGGGGCTTAAAAATACTTCATTTGTGGAAACTGCTTCTTCCAAACTTTGCATACGCCTCACTACTGGATTCTCAACTGGTGGTGATGGTGAAATATGTGCTTCTTCATAGTGGCGTAGCAAGTCATGTAATGTCGGTAATGTCAATCCACAGCAAGCATAATCTTTGCAAAAGTCCGCCTCTAAATTAGGCAAATAGGAAGACGAATGTTGCGGACTATGTGCTGCTTGTGGAGGTGGAGGAGGAACATTATTGAATATCACTCTAGAAAAAAAAGAAAGAAAGAAACAAACATGGTTAGTCACTATTACTCAAAAAGAACCTTCTTTTTTGCAACACAACAGGAAACTGGGAAAACATACTCATCTCGAAGCCATGACCCTACACTCATACCGCCCCATGAAACGCCACCCATACCCTGACTATGAGCAACGCTTTCTCTACGTAGTCTTTGGTGGGTAGCATTAGGGTATTGGAAATGAGGTGCAAAATGTTGATGATGCTGCTGCTGTTGTTGTTGTTGATGATGTTGTTGTTGCTGCTGCTGCTGAGGTGTTGTACCTGTCGTAAACTGGTTATTATTCTGCTGATATGAAATGTCTATCGGTACTGCTGAACTCATTTTTTAAAAAAAATCTATAGTTGAAGAATAAACGATAGAAAAATAAAAAGAGAAAGCTCTTCTTGCTGTTGTTGTTGTTGTTGTTGTGGAGAAAAGAAAAGGTTGGTAGAAATTAGTAATAAGAAGAAATGATAAATAACCGATCAACGTTTTATTTTCGCTTTGTTGTTGACGATTATTGACTGGACAAGTTGATTTGACTTTTTTTTTCTGGATCAATACGATACAAAAAGCACACACTTTTTATTTTTCCTGATATACAGTCCCCGATGTTGGCGATCAATAAGTAAACACCTTTGTTGTTTGTTTGGTATTTATTTTGAAATAATAATAGAGTTGACCGTGAAAAATTGGGTTGTGTGTGAAGTTGAAGAAGATGGAAGTGCCTTTTTAGCTTTTAATGGAGGAGGATATAAATACCACAATATCTAAACAGTGGTAATAGTCGTCTTAGTAGAAGATAGTGGGCTTTGACAATCCACTTCGAAAGTTGAGAAAAGTAAGGAATAAAAAAAAATAAAAGAAGAAAGAAGAGAAGAAAGAGAAATGAAATAATAAAAGAAAGGAAAAAAGCACAGAGAGCAGAGAGATGATAATATCGATAGAATTCCCCGAGTCGAGAATGGCCCACTAAACCAATTTCAATTTAAATGCAACAACAACTGCTTTAAAAGTGAAATTTCCATTCGCTCGGCGACGGGGGACGGCGTATGGGTGGGTGGCGGCAGAGACCGGAGTATAGTGGTGTGTGTGTGTGTGTGTGTGCGTGTTGTGGCGAGCGCAAGCGTTGGGAGATGAACAAGAACTGGGCGCTTAATCCTTAATTTATGGGCGCTCCAAAAAGAAACGTGAAACACTAGAAGCGAACACTGATCAAGACAGTTTAGAGACAAGCGATGATGACGGTTTAGTGGTGTGGTTATATGTACCTTCAAGTTTTGTGTGTATGTTCTATTTGGAAAAAAAATCGCAACCAAAAAAAATATAGACGGCCGATGATTGTGGTTGTGGTTGTGGTTGTGGTGTGGTGGCTGTAAAAATTCGATGAGATCGAACAAATCTATATATCCGAACAGTATGGGGAATGGAATGCCCATTCACCGGGGAAACAATCACCTTTATATAGTTTTTTTGTTTGGTTTTCTATACATTTTACCTGGCTTGGCCTACCCACTACCATTTTTCCCCTCCCTTCGTCACTCGCCCCCCCATGAACCGTGAACCAGGGTCAAGTCGCAGATGAAAGATGCTGTAATGAAATAATGCAAGCATCTCAGTTTGGATCCCCGATGTCAAAATGATGGAGAATCAAAAGAGCAAGAGGGGCAGATATTCTACCATTTTACGATACGAGAGCGCAGCTCCGCCCGCCTAGAAATAAGGGGAACGCACAGGCCAGCCTAGCCTAGCCTAGACCCCTTTGGCGGGTACCGCAGCATATAGAAGCAAGTAGACAGGAGGCAACATACAGCACGCAGCAGCTACAAAACAGGGTTGTTCATTGTTCAATATGCGTCAAAAATAATTACGCTAAACGTAATATAGTACGTAGACAACGACAACAAAAAATAATAATAATAAAATAATAATAATAAATCTATAAATATATATAGGAAAAATAAAAATACTGGTCAATTAGATTAACTGTATGGTCTTTGCTTTCTGTCACCATGTCCTTCATCTTCTTCTACTTCATTTTTATTTTTTAACGTCGTACGATTAATATAAAATGCATAACAAGATATCCAGCTATCAAGAATACCACAAAAAATATAGACAGCCCAATGACGTCTTGCCATAATGCACCCGGATCGAAGCCAAACGTCGATAAGATTGTGGCACCCGGAACTTCTATCGATAAGCCAAACTTGTGTTCAATCAACGTTAGATACCGCACCTCATTAACCGCCAATGCTTCATACGCATAATGGAAAATTGATAGGTATTCAAACCATTTGGTGCCAACCGGCATACTATCGGGGTTCAAAAACAACCCTGCAAATAATAACGAAAACAGCATCACTAAGCAGCCTACTAATGACGCAACCCCCGAATCTTGAACAAGAATACCAATTAACAGGCATGTGGAAGCTGATGTGAGATTAAATAGCACAAGCACCAGCAAAAACTTCCAAAATGCGCCGTACTCCACTGAAAGCCCCGCTAGTGGATATACGATGATACCAAGCACAATTGGCGGGAACACTCGTAGCGGAATGATATCAAAGATAACCTTGGATGCATAGTATGCCAGTGGATGATAATATCCATTAGCTCGTTCTCGTACAAAAATGATTCGTTCTTCAGCAAACAAATGAAGCGTTGTTAAAGTCGAAAATCCAAACAATGCCAACAAGAAGAAAAACAACCCCAATCGGTTTTGGAAACCGCTAATGTCATCGCTTATGTTAAAGTATAAAATGCCACAGAAGATTGCCAGCAACACTGCAATGACATAATGGGTTAGTAACAACATTGGGTTTCGATACAAGTTTTTAAACGTTCTCCCAGATAAGATTGTAAACTGGCCGATAAGGCCAACCTTGTTGTACCCCTGCACTTGCGGCTGCTGATCCTCGTGTTCGGATTCGGACACTTGCCGCGATTGAGCAATCTCCGCCTTGACTTGATCATGGATGGAGCTGTTGCCAAAATACCGTACCAATGATTCCAGAGTAATCGGCCGTTCACCATTGTTATTATTGTTGTTTCTTCTTCGCGCTCGCGAAGTGGAAGCATCAGCTCGATGCGAAGCAAAATGACGCCATTCTCGTTGAGTATCTTCTTCATCTGGTGGGACGCCAGAGTGCAGATCTTCGTCAGTACTGGTAGTTGTAGCGGTGGCTGTCGATGCATTGGTGTCGCTATTTTCAAATTGTTCCACATCAGAATCATCGGTATGACCAGCTCGCATCGTCAAATCAACCATGTAATCACCCAAATTGTAACCTGGTGGACAGTTGTATCCAATTTGACCAAAATACCGTGCTGCATCAGCCTCGCTGCCTGAATAAACCACTTTACCTTGACCTAGCAAGATTAGCTGATCAAACAAAGCAACGATATTAGATCTAGGTTGGTGGATAGTAAATACAACGGTTCGGTTGTATTGTTCAACCAGCTGTTTCAACGAGTCAATCACGTTATAAGCATTATACGAATCAAGACCAGACGTTGGTTCATCCAAAAACAAGATTGATGGTGAAGTCACCAATTCACAAGCAATAGCAACTCGCCGCTTTTCACCGCCCGAGATCCCCCGGCTAGTTTCATTACCAATCAATTGATCTTTAATCTCCAAAATCCCCAATTCTTGCATCGTTTCCATTGCTCTTAAACGCTTGGCATCATCAGACATGGACCGTGGCAATCGCAGCATTGCTGAAGTTACTACCGTTTCATATACCGTCAACGTCGGCATCAAGCAATCATCTTGGTCAACAAACCCAATGATGCGCTTGTATTCCCGTTCACCATACCGCTGACCGTTTACTGTGATATTACCTTCAACTTGACCTCTTTTCATTTTACACGCCAAAATGTCCAATAGTGTCGTCTTGCCGGCGCCTGAACCACCCATGATAGCCAACAACTGCCCGCTTTCTATTTTACCAAACACTCCTTCCAAAATTTGCTTGCCATTGTCATAATAAGACACATTGTTAAATTCCAAATTAGCCGCCCTATGGGTAGCCATCAACTTTGCCAAGTCGCTGTCGTTGGGTAGCCGCACGTACGCTAGCCGCTTATCTTGACTCTGCTTGATAAAATACTGGAGTGAGAACGCTCCGGCGCCTAGAATCACTAGGGCCAACGCACTAGTAGCAACAATAAACTTCTTGTTGAGTGTCTTTTCTGGGATGCGGTATCCAGGTAGTTCTGTGTAATGTAAACATTCGCTGGAATCGCATTCTAGTGTAATATAATCGTCACCAAACACATTCTTGATCAAATCGTTCATTGATGGTTCCGAAAACTTGCAAGCTCTTTTTGCCATATCACATTCGAAATAGCCAGGACCGTTGATCGTCTCCGTTAAGAAATCAGAGATATCGATCGATCCGGCTTCCCCGCATAACATCCTTCCAGGCATGCACTCACATTGAATCTCTGGACAGCTATACTTTGTGATATTGGTGGTAGTCTGAGCATCTACTTCGAAAGAACACTGATTCAGTCCGCAGTAAAAACTTTCTCTTTGGTCGACCCAGAACTGGAAATTACAGTCGCCACTAGTTTGGTTGCACGAAAATGTAACCTGTGGAATCTGGCCCTTTAAAATGTCCAAAATCTTTCGGTTCGTTACATTGCACATTTGATGGTTCTTGTTTACTAAAATCCCGCCGTCGTAACAAGTACCTTTCTCTCCCTCCGGCATTAAGGCGTCGCAAGCATCGTTTCTAGTACACATATTACAATTGATACCGCCCCACCCATCTTTACATTCGCAGCTTGTGCCGTTTCTAATTGGTCTATCAGCGCCATCAATCAAGCCACCACATACCGGTTCACTACAGTCATCTCCACCAAACCCATCTGGACATCTACATCTACCATTAAATTCGTTGCAAGAAGCAAACTGCCTGCATTGAAACGCCGGCAGCATGCAATTAAAACAAGGAGGGCATTCAGGAGGACGTAAACTGAACCCATTGGATGGTGAACTGGATGTCACCGTCGATATCAGTGAGCTGGTTAGTAATGCCACCCAACCTAGCTTCATATTTTTTCGAGTATTTAGTTGTTAACAAAAGTCTAGGAAAACCAAAGAGAGAGAAAGAGAATATGAAGTGGGGAGAGTAGTGGTGGTGGTGGGACTTTGATGGCGGCGGCGGCAACCAAACTGGGGGAACTGGCCGCCAGCAATAAGACATACCACGTGATTTTTTTATTATTTACTTTGCTACTTTTTACC